>JACEFZ010003936.1:0-23464 GCA_014155875.1 Cepaea nemoralis
TTGAGGTATCATCACATACATACACCAACATACACACTTCATTAGAGGTATCATCACATACATACACCAACATGCGCACTTCATCCATATATCCAGCAACTAATTCAGGATAATGCTCGCCCGGGTGATGTGATTATCTACACAGATGGTTCGGTGTTGTGAGGCAGGAGAAGTGCCTGGGAATTCTTAACAAAAGCTAATGGTCGACGTTTGGATCAGGAGAGCCTGGCGTATGATACCACAACATCTAGCTTAAGAATGGAGGTCGAGGCGGTCAGTGCAGCTTTCCGCTGGATGGAGAACACGATACACGCACACATCGTGATTGTAATTGACTCAGAAAGCACGCTGAGGAGGGTGAGGACAGGCAGGCTTCGTGGCAGAGCGGTTTGCTTCACTTCGGAGGTCACGGGTGGCAAGCATCACCTGGATCTTTTCTCCGGGGCATGCCGGTGTGCTGGGGAATGAACAGGCGGACAGATTGGCTGGCTGCGCAAAACTTGGTGGAGTATTAATGCATGACAAGGCAGACGTGGCTGGGGCCTTGTGGGAGCACGTGTACACCTCGGAGGAGGAAATGGATCACCATGGTCTGGCAAGAATGAGGCAGCGAGGAGTGGCGAGGGGATCTGATCGACGCTCGACACTCAGAGGAAAGGCGAGACGGACACATAATCAGATTGCTACTGGTGCTATTTGTGTTGAAACTCTTCGCTGGCTGCTGAGGATGGGGACATAGCGCTTATGGGAATGCCCCGAATGCTGTGATGTCGGTTCCTAAATCAATCAATCAATTAATCAACGCACTTCATTAGATATATCATCACATACACCCACCAAAGAGACTGTGCATCCTCCCTCTTGTACTGTTGAATCATTGATTCACTGTCAGTGTCAGGATCACAAGGTCTGTCAGACAAGGGTGTCCACTATCACCAATCGTACTAACACTAGAACAACTATTAGAAGCAATAAGACGGGACACCAAGATTAAAGGAACATTTATACAAGGGTTAGGAGATCTGAATCTAATTGCTTATGCAGATGACACTGCTTTCTTCCCTACGATTTACACAAACATAACGAATATACTTCACGCCTTCAGACAGTTTGGTGAAAGAAGTAGGGCCAAAATAAACATACATAAATCGAAAACGTGTCTGTTGTTTGCAAGAAGCTTACCTCAATGAAAACATAGCTATCACATTGGAAGCTACTAGTGTTACCGATCTGACCGAAAGGACAGGCGAAAAGGTGGATATTGAAAAAATTATATCACTGCTTCCCACATTGAAGTTTACATATAAGGGGCAGAGTATCAGACACTTAAACCTAAGACCTCGTCCTTGACTTGGAGACGTAAATTACTAGTAACTTTGAAGTCGGAGTGGGTTCGCCTGATGGCGAAGGACACTGTTAATAGGGAAAGCTAAACCACAAGCAAAATTCAGTCCCTCACTATTAGATGTTTAAATATTGAGCACAAGCCACTACTGGGAACGCTGATCGTATTCTGGTATGAACCTAAGGCCCATCCACGTCAATAGATGTGGCATGTATGTACTACGCTTGGGTTCATTTCGAGCCAGCGCAAAAAAAAAAAAAAAAAAACTACAGACAGTACAGATCTAGTCCTGATCAAATAGTACTGCTCTAGTGACCGCCCACAGGCACTTGATACAGTACCACTAAAAGAAAAAAATTCACTGTGTGGCGATTTCAACGGTCACTCACAGAGCTGAGACTTGTATCACATTAACCATAGAGAAGAGAGACTGGAAGACTGGCAGGACGAGAATATATTCATCTTGAGTCTTGCAGTCTGACCCATATTCTACTCGAGATCATGGCACACTGCAACTACACCCGACCTGGCTTTTTATTCATCAGACCTGGAGTGGAACATTACACGAATTGTTCGAAAACAATTTGGTGGCAGTGACCATCGGCCAGTCTTTCTATTTGTTGAAAATGAGCTTGTAAGTGAATACAGCACCCTCTTGATGTGGAATTACAAGAAAGCAGACTGGGCAATGCACAAGCGTCTCACCAGCATACTGGTAGGAAATCTGAACACACATACAGACATAAATGAAGTAGTTGAAGAGTTTGGGAAACGCATGCTACAGGCACCACGAGAATCAGTACCAAAAGGAGCTTGTAAGCTTGTAAGTACGATTGTGCAACTGGCTTAACTGGGATCTGAGTTTATTTAAAAGATACCTTTCTTTTTTAAGAAATGGGCTCTCAGATTATTGAAAAATATTTTTTTTTTGTTTTCTTTATTTTTCTTTTTCCTTTTTTTTTTACATTGGGGTTTTTACCTATTCGAAAATATCTTTTTTTTTAAATGAAAAAATTCCAACAAGAGGTGCCTTCCCTGCTAGCCTATCAGCCTGTTCATTCCCCCGTACACCCGCTTGGCCAGGGCAAAAAAAATACTTGAATGTCTGCGATTAATTTTTTCTAATCATTTTACGTTTTTCATTTGCTCTTTGAAGAACATTCTCATTTTTTTTTTTCTGTCCATCCATGTCATTCTTTGCATTTCCATCAGAAATCTCATTTCCACTGCCACTAGTTGTTTCCTAGCTTGACTGCGGTAAAGCTGTAGAAATATAAACAATATAAAATAACACAAAGTAGTGCAGTTTTACAGAACACAATAACGGAAAACAAAGGGCCTTGCAGCGACTAGCCTTCATCAGCCAGAGACCACCAGGGAGGTCAGATCCATTGTAAAATTCTGCCCCGATGTAGATTCGAACTCACGAGCGCCGAACTGACAGGCGTGCATCTAGTCACTACGTTAACTCGGCTTCCGTATTCAGAGAGTGCTTACAATTTAAAAAGACAAAATTTCTTGCGTATAGTGGAACATTCTAGGGAAATATTTGTGTCCATGGATTTGAGAGGACGAAAAGAGTGTAAGCAAAAGGGGGACATCTTATAAAGTTGAATTGTCTCATTATTCTAAGAGAAATAACTCACACAATAGGATTAGAACCGTTTGTTTATAGGTTCTGACAATAACAACTTAATGTTTGAATAATATATCTAGAATTCTCATTATATGCAACTTTTAAATGCTAACCACATTTAATGTCTGCCAGAAATTAATGTTTAGCGTACAACATAACATGCAGTCATTACACAAACAATTAGAGAATCTTGGTGCATTTTATGTCTGGTTCCTTGTTGTATTTGCAAATGTAAACGGAAACATAGTTATTTTATCGCGCCATTGGACAACAATCCCTTCAAATTAGACAATGATGATTACTGATTGTTCTTCTTCTTCTCCTGCGTTCATCCGGAGTTTTTTTTTTTTTTCGGACGTGATTGTGTTGTGCTTGTTTACAGCAGAGCTGCGTTCTTGCGCCGTTAGGCCGACACATCCGACTTCTGCGGGCATTTGTTGACCGGGTTAACCTTCCCGGGGGTTTCTTAGGACGTTTGAATCTCACTGTTGTGATGTTATCCCCCATCCCATATAGAACAGACAAAGACATCCTGGTCAACCATCAAGGGAAGGCAGGAGCAGACCATGGGCATTCCTCACCATCCAAGGAGGCTTCCATAATTGTAGAGCCGACACACAGCGCTCTGGTACTGGGCTCACCCAAGGAATCGTCACGTCCTGCACATGGCTGCTTAGCCTCACTTCCGTATATTGAGCCTTCCGTTCACCATAGGCTGTTCTTCCGGAAACCAGAAGACATCCACACAGTGAGCTTTCGATTCGGACTTTCCACGTAATGGATTTGCTATCCAAGCAATATTCAATTTCGTGCCACTAGGACACTTTTCCCACCTTTTATGAAGCCCACATAGTGAGCTGTTGATTCAGACTTTCCACGTAATGGATTTGCTATCCAAGCAATATTCCATTTCATACCTCTGGGACGCTTTTGTAACCGACATACCTGAAGTATGAAGTGTGGCAGTCTAAATATTTCTTCATGCACCTTTAAATGTCAACCTGAATGTAGTTAAAGTAAGCTGCAGTCAACTTGAGCTTGTTGATATCTCCATAGTGCTTGTCCTCAAATGAGCAGGTGAGGGCCAAAATATCTTTCTCTGTTCTGCGTACATTGGGCACTCCTGCCGCAAATGTTTAGCTGTCATTTTACCAGTTCCACAATTACATTCATCGGTATCTCCTATCTTTAGTTTATTGAACAAGTGGTATTTCAGCCTGTTATGTCACGTGCGGAGTCTGAAGATTGCTACTTGTTTTCTTCGGTCGAGTTTGTAATATGCATCATCCTTCTGGTGGCCTGGATGCTCTGATTCCCATTTGGTTCTATAAGTGCTTTTTATAAACCTTTTTTGCCTCATTATAGGTTATGTCTATGTCAGGCTGTGGTAATCATCCACCCTCTTTTGCTAGTCTGTCAGCCTCTTCATTTCCAGGTATACTGCAATGTGATGGGATCCACTGTATTAGAACTTTTTTTTATTTCTGGCATAGACCATGGAGTGCAGCTCTTAGCTCAGCTAGTTCTGTGCTGTTTTTGCTCTTCAGTATTGAGACAGCTGACTTTGCATCTGTGAAGATAGCTATTTGCTTCTCTTTATTTTCTTCCATTAAGAGCATTTCTGCTGAAGTTTTCAAAGCCTCTACCTCCGCTTTGAAGTTACTTGAAAATTTTCCAGTTGCCACTGACTGTGTCTTTTTCACTCCATTTTTTAAATTAAGGAGAATTCCTCCTCCTCCATTTTCAACTGAATTTTTGGCTGATCCGTCTGTATATGCATGGATCCAATTTCTGCTTCGGTAATGTTATTTTATGTAGTTTAGGGTTATTTTTCTTCTTTCGTTTTCATTCTGAGGGGTCTTTTTCTCAATACCAGCAATGTTTTCTATCATCTCAGGCAGTTGCTGCTGTCTCCAAGCTGGGAACTTGTGTGCACTGTAAATGGGTTTGACTGTTGATATGTTAAGTATGGGATACGCCCTAATCTTTCGTTTTGCAGTTTCTACAAAGCTGCTAAGCTTCAGTCTTCCCTTTCCAAAACTATTAAACCTGTTATACATAGGGTGGTCTGTCAATCTTCTAAATTTTTCTGCTCTGCTATCTCTTCTATCCTGCATTGGTTGTAAACAAGTGATCTTTTCTAGTTCATTAATAGGCTTTGTCTTCAGGCTTCCAGTTATGATTCGCATTCCTTGATTTTGGACTCTACTTATTTTGTTAAAGTTTGACTTTGCTGTTGTTGCCCAAGCTGCAATGCCATATTCCAGTACTGGCCTCACCCGTCCAGTATATAACTTCTTGAGAACTTTCATCATCTGCTCCCCACGTTGAACCAGCAAGTTTTTTCATGATTGCCATTCTTTGCCTTGCTCTTGTTCGATTTTTCTCAACCTGTGTCTTCCATGTCAGGCGACGATCAAAGGTAACTCCTAGATAGTTTGGATTTTCTTCATGGCGCAATATTTTTCCATTCAATACCAGCTTAGGTTGCTGAGTTTTATTTGAGAGGGAGAACACTGTGCATGTTGTTTTCTCCTCACTTATCTTCACTAGCCATGATTTTGACCAGTCCTCTAGCGCTAATAAGGCTTGCTGTATTCTGCTGTTAGCTGTACTAATATATTCTTCAGATGTCCATATGGCTAGGTCATCTGCAAAGGAGGATGTGTGTACTCTGGCTGGAAAATTTTCCGTGATGTCATTTATATATGCTAGGAATAATGTTGGTGAAAGAACTCCTCCTTGGGGGACACCTTGCTCCAACAGCATCATTTTGCTGGTTTGTCCTTGTACTTTTGTCCTGGCAGTTCTGTTCTCAAGGTAGTGGCTGATCCATTTATACATTTTCCCACAAACATGCATTTTTTGCAGTTTTACTTTCAGTCCTTCCTTCCATACTTTATCAAATGCTTTTTCTAAATCTATCCAGACCGCTAGTGTGTGCTTTTTCTCTTGGAAGGCATCCTCTATTTCCTGAGCTATATAGGTTATTTGATCTTCAGTGGATCTGTACTTTCTGAATCCTGCTTGGTGTGGTGTTAAGAGTTGGTTTTCTTCCAGATGCCATGTTAGCCTGCCATTGATAATGCGTTCCATTAATTTTCCTACACAGCTAAGTAGACTGATAGGTCGATAGCCATTTGGTTCTTCCAGGTCTTTTCCTTTCTTTGGGACTGGTATTAGTATAGCTTCCTTCCATGCCTGTGGGACTATTCCTCTCTTCCAGCTGTAATTTAGGACTGCTAGTAGTTTCTTTTTTGCCTTAGTGCCTAGTCCTATTAGCATTTCATTTGTGATTCCATCCTTTCCTGGTGATTTCTTCTTTTTTAGGGTATTCATTGCCTGTTCCATTTCTTCCATTGTTAGATTTGCCATCATATATTCTGCTGCTGTCTCTGTATTACTATGATGTATCTGTTTATCTTTGATTGCTTTCTTCTGTTCGATTGTAATATCAATGTGGTTTGCACTGGCATAGTGTTCCATTAGTGCATTTGCAGCCTTTTTTCCTGTCAGCAAGGCATTTCCTTGTTTAATTGTTATCTGTTTGTTTCTAGGTCCTTCATTGTTCATGGCTTTCACTAGTTTCCATAGTTTGTTTCCATCCCTGTCAAAATTCAGGTTTTCTGTTTTTTCCCTCCAACAATCTCTTGTTGTTTGATTTACTGTTCTTTTATATTTTGCTGAGATGGCTTTGAGAGAGATGTTTTGCTTCAGTTGTTTGTTCTCTCTCTGCTGTCTTCCTGGCATCTTCAACTTTGTCCTCCAAAATTTGTAGTTCTTCAGTCCAGTATGGTTTGTAATTTTTCCTCGCTCCTCTTGGAATAGACTCAGTGGCCGCCTGTATTATTGCTCTGTTTAGACTTTCCACCATGTGCTTCATGTTGCCATATCGTGTATTTATGTTTTCACAATATTTGTCTGTTAGTATGGCAAATCTGTCCCAATCTGCTCGTTTGTAATTCCAGCGGGGCAAAGGCTTTTGCTCCTGTGGAACATACTCCATATTCATTACAAGCTTGATTGGTCTGTGGTCACTACCTGCTAATTGGTCAAGCACATGGCGATCGATTTTGTGGAGGATGTCTCCTGTGCAGAAAGCTAAGTCTGGAGTAGAAGTGGTAAACCATCTTCTGGAGTAGAAGCTCGGTGTGTCATCCGCTTTGTTGAGTAGATGGAGATTTGAGTCTATTTCCCAGTCCTCCACTTCATCTCCTCTTTTGTCAGTATCTGGGTATCTCCATCTTTCTGAACGGCTATTAAAGTTTCCGACAATAATGCAGTTTGTGTCAGTTATTTTCATGTTTGAGAGTGTAAGATCCTTATCTGCTTGGCTATACAGATTGTAAATTCTTATTTTCACGTCCTTTATCACTATATCAACACCTATAATTTCCGTTTGGTTATCAGAGATCACAGATACTTCGCTGCAAGGTATTGTATTTCGTGTAAGTATTAGAATTCCTCCTTTGTGTCCTTCGCGGTCGAAACGTGTTGCCTGATATCCTCTGACTGAGAATTTGTGATTGGCGTTGAGATGTGTCTCTTGAATGCATGCCACATCTATTATATCTTTATAAAGACGCTGTGTTAGGGAGACTTTCTTGTTATAAACTCCTTCGGCATTCCACTGTAGTATGTTGAGTGTCCGGGGTGTTTGGTCAATAGCCCTTAATCTACTCCTCTGTGCCTTGACTCCACAGCACAGGGGAAGGTGACCACCAGTAGTCATGGGTGGACCCCTCGAGGCAGGGGGCCCGGCACTATCACCGCCTGATGGGACTTCGCGGGATTAGCACCATAACGATTAATTTTAATTTGTGACATCATGAATTAAGTTACGTTGCACTACTTTGTCAAGCCTGTGGCTCAGTACATTCGATTTCGACAAGCATTTTTGGGGTGCTTTCCCTAGCCTTTGACTGTCCCCAGTCTACCTACAAGGCAGCAGGTTTGTGTGTCGCTTGGTCTGGTCCCTCTCCCTTGACCTGTCCGACATGGGTGACCCTACCAGTAGCTGTGCTACCGTCGGCATAGCTCTTGGGGTCATTGGAACACACAAGCCCCTCAACCTCGTCACGGTGGACACACAGCATAGGAGTGATTACTGATTCGAAAGTACAGGGAGCCAAGAAATTCAACAAGCACCTCAACCACGAGATGTGCAAGGGTAATGACTTCAAGAACAAGCCTGTCCTCATGGAGTTTATTCACAAGAGGGAGACAGAAAAGATCAGTTAGAAGATTCTGAGTGACCAAGCTGAAGCTCGCAGACACAAGGTCAAGGAGGCTCGTTGTGAAGAGCGCATTGCCCAGAAAAGGGAGGATTTGTTGTAGAACATTGAAGAGTCCAAGAAGTAATCCACACAACAGTGGACGCTGACATTACACATACTTTCTCTGTCAGAGAAACATTGTTTGTGCAGAAAATAAACCATTATTACTTGTAAAAATATAAAAACATTTCCTTCAAATTAATATCCGTAGATCAGTATGGCCGAATGGATAAGAACGCGTGTTCTTAAGCATCTGGTGTGCGGATGCCGAGGTAAGGAGATTCAACCCCTACACCGGACAGCTGGACTAAAATGTTGACCTATCATCCTTGAGTTGGGGACGTAAATTACAAGTACCAATGAAATTGGAGTGGGTTCGCCTGATGGCGAGGGACACAGTTAATAAGGAACGCTATTCCATACGCAAAATTCAGTCCAGCACTACTAGAAGTAGTGTGTATGGACTACACTTGAGTTCAAAGCGTGCCAGCACAAAAACAAACAAAAATTCCTGTGTTGGTGACAACGTGATCAGTTGCTATTTGTGGCTTACTCAGTATCAGGATTATTAATCTGAGCCAGGAATGGACCATAATATAACTTCTCTTTGAGGTTGAACCGGCAGAAGTAATGGTATAATCTAAATTAAAAACACACAATGAACCGTGCGAATACACACTGTTTTGTACGATTTATAAGGAGTCATGTAATAAAATGGGATGAAAAGGACATAACAACATGACAGTTTTGGGTAAAGGGACATTACTATAACTAATATAAATGTTGTATGTGGTATAAAAAATTGTGGTGTTCGTCTTAATCTGTTATTACATTTTTATTGAATTTAACGATAGTTCTACGCCTCATAAACAATGGGATAATTATGCTAATTATCTTTAATATGTATGTAAAATGATGGCTATTTTAAATGCGTGAGAGTCTTTTATTATAACTTATTGTCTTATGTTTCCTCAATATTACATCAAACATTTTTTTCCATTCAGTGACTACTATTCATCCTGGAATGTGATACAATACATTTGTGTCCGGCCTGTAGAAGGCCAATTGTTCTTAATATAATGGGTTCTTACAAATGATAAGGGAAACTGTCTGACACAGATTAGCAGACATCACACATGCAGTCAATCAAATGCAAATAGACAACGCACCAGGACCAGATGGACTCAATGTAAAAGTTTACCAGCACTTCTTTCTTATCCTAGGCAGCTTCCTTCTTCTAAAAGTCTACCAAAAAGCTTTTCACAAACAAGAACTCCCCAACAGTTTCAACATTTCATGCATAACACCCATACCTAAAGACAACATAGACAGAACATATCAGAAAAACTATAGACCCACCTCATTAATAAATACAAACTACAGAATTCTAGCAAAATCACTTGCAAACAAAATAAATACGTTCATGCCATCACTGATACTCTCAGACCAACACTGCAGTATTCAACACAGAAACATACACCAACATACACACTACATTAGAGATATCATCACACACATACACCCACCAGAAAGACTGTCCATCCTTCCTCTTGTACTGGTCAATCATTCACTTATTGCCAGTTTCAGGATCACAATATGTGTAATATAAGGGTGTCCACAATCACCAATCCTATATGTACTCACACAAGAAAAAACTCATAGAAACAATCAGGTAGGACACCGAGATTAAATGAACATTTTTACGAGATTTAGGGGAGCGGAAACCAATTGCTCATATAGATGACACCGCTGTCTTCCCTACAACCTGCACATCCATAATTAATATACTACACACCTTCAGATACTTTGATGAAGAAAGTGAGGCCAAAATAAACATACAGAAATCAAAAAAAAGTGTATGTTGCTTGCAAGAAGCTCATTTCAATTTTTAAAAAAATAGCTTTCAAAATCAGAGGCTACCAATGTTATCGAAATGACCGAAAGCACAAGCGATAAGGTGGGATATTGACCCTTGTAACAAATAACATTACAGCTTCCCACATTGCAGTTTATATGGAAGAGGCAGAGTATCAGACACTTAAACCTGAGACATCGTCCTTGACCTGGGGACGTAAATTACAAGCACCTCTGAAGTCGGAGTGGATTCGCCTCATGGCGAGGGACACTGTTAATAGTGAAAGTTATTCTGCACGCAAAACACAGTCCAGCACTAATAGAAGTAGTGTGCATGGACTACGCTTGAGTTCAAAGCGAGCGAGCGAAAATATGTATGTATGTATGTATATATACACGTGTTCTTCTCATTCACGTGCTGCCAAGTGGCATAGTTTGTAAGTTTACAAACAATTATTTACATAATAAAATTTAATTTTTTAATTGCATTTTAATTCATATATAGCAAGGGGACTTAACTTAAGAAAAGTTATATCAAGGGACATAAATTTTAGAAGGTTTGCTATATATGTAATTTAAATAATTCTTGCTTTTTTCTCAAAGCTTTATAAAATGTTTATCTACAGTTATCTACAGGCATATGCGTTATAATATATAATGATGAAATCTTTAAGGCATTTTCAAAGTTTTCATAAAAATAATGCATCTATTTTAAATACGTGAAAATTTTCTAACTCATCTTTTTATTTCTCTTCGACATCTATACAGTCATCCCAGCATTTATTGGGTTTTCGTGATATCTTGGTTAGTTTACATTCAGTAGTTCAAGATTGCCCTATTTAGTTATTGGTATGAAGATTGTTCTCTTCCAGTCTGTTCGCCATATTTCCGGCAACGGGAGCTTAAATGACTACTAATATGAATTAAATGGGACGCTCACCACCAGAGACTGGGCGAAGCAGGACCGGATCGTCTTTTTGGGAACGGGCACGGGAGCAGTGGCCGAATATGAATTAAATGAGACGCCCCCTGCCAGGAACTGGGCAAAGCCGGGCCGGCTTCTTTTTTGGGAACAGGAACGGGAGTAGTGGCCGAATATGAATTAAATGAGACGCTTCCTGCCAGGGGCAGGGCGAAGCCGGGCCGGGATTCTTTTCTTGGGAACGGGAACGGGAGTAGGGGCCGAATATGAATTAAATGTGACTCTCCCTGCCAGGTGCTGAGCGAAGTCGGGCCGGGTCGTCATTTGTTGGGGGGAACGGGAACGGGAGCAGGGACCGAATATGAATTAAAATAGACTGGGCGAAGCCGGGCCGGGTCGTCTTTTTTGGGAATGGGAACGGAAGCAGGGGCCGAATATTAATTAAATGAGATGCTCCCTGCCAGGGGCTGGGCAAAGCCAGGCCGGGTCTTCTAGTATGTATGTATGTATGTATGTATGTATGTATGTATGTATGTATGTATGTATGTATGTATGTATGTATCACAATGTTCTTTATCCTAACTGAGTGATATGGTCGTTGTCTAGGTTTCAATGCTCCTTGTATGTCACTATGGAGTGTAAATAGAGCTAGCCATCTGTCTCACAATGCAACTCACCCCAGTAGTACACATCCATCAGTCAGTGAACAAAATTGATTTGGCGCACATAATCCTTTAATACAGAAAGAACACGGACAAACGGAACATAATTATATATCCAGAAACCATATAATCCATGGAATATATATATATATATATATATATATATATATATATATATATATATATATATATATATATATATATATATATATATATATCCTCCTCACAACTTAACACGCACACATCGCTGCCTTCTCAAGGCGTGCTGAATCTAATATTCACAAGACAGCTATCCAGCTCCTATCCACGGCTGGACCTCACACAATACAACCCACACACTGGGTCTAAGCCTCTGCTAACTATCCAACCCACTCTGGGGTTTAGGCCTACAATACACTATGTCTGCTGATAACCGGGCTCAGTCTTGAATCCTTCGTCTCAGAATTCTCCTCACTGAAAAACCCACAGGGCAGAGTTCTATCACTAACTCTCCTATCATTCACTTGCAGACCACGGACCTATCCTTCTCTGGCCTTGACACTCCACTGTCCAAAACATCCGACCCTCAGTCGGTCTCTGCCCCAACTCCCCAAGACGATCCGACCCGCAGTCGGTCTCAACGTCACCTGCCCTCCGTCAACGTTATGCACTTTCTTTTATGTCCCCTAACTTCACACGACACTAAAACTGTCTCTCACCCCGTCCACCCTGGGGTTCTGCACCCACCATCAACATTATTTCTCAGGGTTGGTTGTTTTTCTCGTAGCCCGGTCACTCACCTCACTATCTCCAACTTTCATCTATTCTTTCTCATGCCCGGCCACTTGTTTATGTACTAGCAAGGTCATTCTCCTTAATGTCAGTGAACCCAGGCATATGTATGTATGTATGTATGTATGTATGTATGTATGTATGTATGTATGTATGTATTTATGTATGTATGTATGTATGTATGTATGTATGTATGTATGTATGTATGCATGCATGCATGCATGCATGCATGCATGCATGCATGCATGCATGCATGTATGTATGTATGTATGTATGTATGTATGTATGTATGTATGTATGTATGTATGTATATATGTAGGTAGGTAGGTAGGTAGGTAGGTGTGTGTGTGTATGTATGTATGTATGTATGTATGTATGTATGTATGTATGTATGTATGTATGTATGTATGTATGTATGTATGTATGTATGTATGTGTGTGTGTGTGTGTGTGTGTGTGTATGTATGTATGTATGTATGTATGTAGGTATGTATGTAGGTAGGTAGGTAGGTAGGTAGGTGTATGTATGTATGTATGTATGTATGTATGTAGGTAGGTAGGTAGGTAGGTAGGTAGGTAGGTGTGTGTGTGTATGTATGTATGTATGTATGTATGTATGTATGTATGTATGTATGTATGTATGTATGTATGTATGTATGTATGTGTGTGTGTATGTATGTATGTATGTATGTAGGTAGGTAGGTAGGTAGGTAGGTGTACGAAGTATGTGTGTATGTATGTATGTATGTATGTGTGTGTGTATGTATGTATATAGGTAGGTAGGTAGGTAGGTAGGTGTGTGTGTATGTATGTATGTATGTATGTATGTATGTATGTATGTATGTATGTATGTATGTATGTATGTATGTATGTATGTATGTATGTATTTATGTATGTATGTATGTATGTATGTATGTATGTATGTATGTATGTATGTATGTATGTATGTATGTATGTATGTATGTATGTATGTATGTAGGTAGGTAGGTAGGTAGGTAGGTGTGTATGTGTATGTATGTATGTGTGTATGTATGTATGTGTGTATGTATGTATGTATGTATGTATGTATGTATGTATGTATGTATGTATGTATGTATGTATGTATGTATGTATGTATGTATGTATGTAATGTATGTATGTACAGGGTGTCCGTTAAGTCTTTACACATGGATTAAAATATAACTGTTTATTCAAATAACATATTCAATATGATTTCCATCATGTGCAATGCAAATGTTGATGCGTTTCATGCAATTTTCGTTAACTCGATGCAATAAATCCACATTGCTTTCAATGTTGGTACATTAACTCTTTATTCGTTGAGTCAAGTGTATTGGATCTGTGATTTTTGTTTAGTACACTTTCTCTTTTAGCATGTCCCAAAAAAAGAACCAGCTCAATTCTTTCTTATTTTGACAAAGCCTGTTTAATCTTTTTATGCAAAAAATCTGTTAATAATTTTGAATTGTGTATTTCATTTGAATTAAATGAAAAATATCAAATTATTCTATATGTCTAGACTTTACGGACACCCTGTATATGCGTGCGCATATATATATATATATATATATATATATTATATATATATATATATATATATATATATATATATATATATATATATATATATAACATCATGTGAGGGTGGAAAATTTATCAGCCGCTATTAGTGGCTGACTCAGTCTCAAGATTATTAATCTGAACCAGGGATGGACCCTAATATAATTTTCTTTGAGGTTGAACCGGGTAGGGGTAATGGTATAATCTAACTTAAAAACACACAATGAACCTTGTGAATACACACTGCATTGTATGAAATATGGGACGCAGAGGTGTTTCCAAGGCACCAGGGCCGGGTTATATACTGGCCAAGACCTATTGACGCGTCCTCTTCGAGCGTCCTGGGCAACAGGTCCCTTCGGGGTCCTGGCTAAAGTCAGTAGGATCGCCGATTCCTTCGAAGTCGGAGAGTGTCTGCCTGTACGGCGAGGAACCACCAGTCTGCACACCAATAAGCCAGACATGGGACAACGGATACTCACGCAAACCTCAGGTCCTGTATGACATCACACTGATGTTGGACAACAGGATGCCTTCATCCGACATACAGGACTTCGCGTTGGAGCTCAAGCCAATGAACACAAGCAAGCAAGCAGTACGTAATAAAACCGTATATAACCGTATTATAAGGAGTCATCAATCAAATTAGATGACAGGGGCATAACAATATAACAGTTGATTCAAGGGACATTACTAAAATTATTATAAATGTATTATGTGATGTAAATAATTGTGGTGTTTATCTTAATCTTATATTACATTTTCATTGAATTTATCGACAGTTATATGCCTCATAAATAATGAGATAATAATTTAGTTATCTTTAATGTTTGTGTGTAAGTAATGCTTTTATTTTACAGGCGTAAGAGTCTGAAGAAACTCATTGTCTTATTTTTCCTCAATATTAAATCTCATGTTTTATCCCTTCATTGACCACTACTTCTTTCAGAATGAGATACAAATTTTTGTCCGGCCTGTAAAAGGCCAAAAGTTCTTAATTTAAGGGTTCGTACAATTGATAAGGAAGCTGTCTGGCACAGATTAGCAGACACAACACATAGTTAGTCAGTTAGTCTTTCCTCTTGAGCCTAAGGCGGCACATAGGGCAAAAGTCATGGCTCTCCATGTCCCGCGGTTCGCTGCTACCTGTTGTAGGTCTTGGATGTTCACTTGGCCATTGAATGAGCCTTCTCTGATGATGGTTCTACGCAGGGTCCCTCTTGGTCTTCCCCGTTTTACAAACTCAAACTTGTTAAATTCCAAGGAAATTCTCTAACTGGTTATTGGAACACAACACATAAGTCAATCAAATGCAAATAGACAACGCACCCGGACCAGATGGACTCAGTGTACATGTTTATCAGCACTCATTTCCTATCCTAGTCAGCTTCCTTCTAAAAGTCTTACCAGAAGCTTTTCACAAACAAGAACTCCCCAACAGTTGCAACATGTCATGCATAACACTCATACCTAAAGGGAACAAAGACAAAACACACTTGTAAACTATAGACCCATCTCATTATTAAATACAAACTACACAATTCTAGAAATATCACTTTCAAACAAAATAAACACCATCATGCCGTCACTAATACACCCAGACCAACACTGCAGTATTCAACACAGAAACATACACCAACATACACACTTGTTTAGAGATTTCATCACATACACTTACCAGAAAGACTGTCCATCCTCCCTCTTGTTGCTGGACCAGGAGAAGGCTTTTGACAGAATTTTGCACTCATACTTACACACAGCACAAACACTCTGCAACATATGGCAGTACTACAGAGAAATCTCTACAACCAACACATCCATAGCAAACATACTTCACATCTTCAGTTTGGTGAAGGAAGTGGGGCCAGGATAAACATACATAAATACAAAATAATGGGTCTGGGAAAGTGGAAGAATAAAGAGAATTTCCTATCGAATCTAAGAGACACAGACAACATGAACATATATGAGATCACATTTCCACGCAATCCCAGACAAACACACACAGAAACATGGCATTCACTGACAAAAGAAAAGATCAATAATTTTTTGAAGAAGTGCAGTTGCATATACCTTCATCATTCCTAAGATGATATATTTAGCTGCAGTGTTAGATCTCCTAAAGCGGACAATCACAGACACACAGACTTGTATCATTAGCTGAATACAGACACCTAATATGATTTACCTGAAACTCGGTCACACACAATCAGCACACAATGCACTCAGACATTGTTCAACAGAAAATTCCCCAACTATTCACAGATTAAGTAAAATGCCACTCCCGTCAAGTTCACACTTCATACTATACATGTTCAAACATATACTTTCACAGATAGTTCTATATTCCTAATATATGCCACTGCCCTCAATCAGTCATTGTTAGTATTATTGCTATCATTTTTTGTTTCACCATCTTTAGTTTAACTCTTTCCTTTCCACCAGAAGTAAACCCCACAAATATACAGGAGTACATACTACAAAAATGTATTAATATTATCGCTAAGAACCAGTATTTAAGAAGAGAGATATCTAGGCTCATAGATCCTTTATTTACATATTTACAATACCCGTCATGGGAGAGAATAAATCAGCACATTTTCCTTCTTTGTCAGCGGGGATTGGAAAATATTGCCACAATCAGGGACAAACGTTCATTGAGCTACCCAGAACAAAGGGAGGCTGTATCTCTTAGCTCAGTTTCTTTGTCAGCAGAGAAGTGGAATGTATGACCAGACAAAAGTTCATTTAACCTCTCACCATATATCCATTGTGCCTGTGATGAAGTTACTACCAAACTGAGCTAACTTCAGTCTTTATTTTGAATTTTATCTTCTTTTATCTGCAGAAAGAGAGAGAGAGAGAGAGAGAGAGAGAGAGAGAGAGAGAGAGAGAGAGAGAGAAAGAGAGAGAGAGGAAAGAGAGAGAAAGAGAGAGAGAGGAGAGAGAGAGAGAAAGAGAGAGAGAGAGAGAGAGAGAGAGAAAGAGAGAGAGAGAGAGAGAAAGAGAGAGAGAGAGAGAGAGAAAGAGAGAGAGAGGAGAGAGAAAGAGAGAGAGGAGAGAGAGAGAGAGAGAGAGAGAGAGAGAGAGAGAGAGAGAGAGAGAGAGAGAGAGCAAACGTCATAAATACCTGTTTGCAATTTACTTTGTACAATGGCACGCTTGTTGCAATGATTAATGAATAATCTATACAGTGGTACCATTTAACTTGTTTAAATAAAACTAAGTGGGAATGAGAATACTTGGAGTATGAAAGAATCTCTATTGGAATATTTTAGTATGCATGAGAGCTAATAACTACTCCACCATCATCATCAACAAGTAATGTGTAGGTAATTACACCATACCATGAATGTACGATTATCGTGTGTATACATATGTATATGTTGTATTCGCAAACGTAAACGAAAACAAACAAACACACACAACTTACCTTGCAAATACACAGTTTTGTGCGAAATAACAGTTTTGAAAAGTAAGACAAAGTTGATAAACCTCCTTCCTTCCTTATGCAATAATACCTGTATATATGCACCATGCCATAAATATTATATTATGATATGTATATATGAATGTATTTGTTGTATTCGCACATGTGTCACTTAACAATAACAAACGGCAACACTCTGTGATATACAAACAAATGGAACACAATTACCCGTTGTAAATACACACACGGGAGTCTCTGTGGCGAAGTGGTCAAGCCGTTTGTGCTCCGAAGGTTGTGGGTTCGATTCCGGGCCGCACCCTTCGGTTTACGAGTTAAATGTTTCGGAGACTCCTGTGGGTCGTTGCTAAAAGCTACGGAGTTCGTGCTTTGTGCGACACTTTCCGTGCTGCGGAAAGAGACCGAGCCATATGGGATAAAACCCTGTGCAATGAAGTCGACCCTGTCGACTTTTAAGCGACTTTCTTTAAATACACACTGCCTTGTGTGAAATAAACGTTTTTAAAAACATCATGGAAAGAAGTCCCCTACCCTGGTGGGGGAGGGAAGGGAGTCCCCTACATTGGAGCATTGGACAAACCATACCCTTGGTTGGGTTGACGCCGGCGATCATCCCAAATGTGGGTGACTCGAGTGCGTAATTCTTCCGTGAGGGGGACTTCGTTTGCGATGCTATTACGTTTAGTTAGCCTTGGTTCGCCATCTCACACCGTCGCCAGAGTCTATGGCCGGGTCTATGTTTTTGTCTCGATTATGCTAAGCCATTCTAGCATATATCTTTTCTTTTCCACGTCCTCTTTTCCCGTCACGTTTCTTAGTGGTCACTAAGTTTTCAAGTTTATTTCTCACCCTACCACCATTTAAAAATAATAATAATAATAATAATAATAATAATAATAATAATAATAATAATAATAATAATAATAATAATAATAATAATAATAATAATAATAATAATAATAAACTAGACTATCTGCATTTAATTGTTCTAATCAGTTTAAGTTTTTCATTTGTTCCTTGAAGAAACATTCTAATTCATTTTTCTGTCCATCCATGGCATTCTTTGCATTAACCTCAATAATATCTTTTCCACAGTTAGACGTTTCCTAGCTTGTCTGTGGTAAATCTGTAGAAATGTAAACAATATAAAAAAACACGAAGTAGTGCAGTTTTACAGAACACAATTACGGAAAACAAAGGGCGTTGCGACGACAAGCCTTCATCAGCCAGGGACGACCAGGGAGGTCAGTATAACAGAGTGTCTCTGTTAAGGGGTTTAGATGGGCGTGCAAGGGGAAAGGGTTTAGCATTCAATGCACGCGTGAGCATCCCGCTGAAATGTAACTAGGTACGCTCACGCGCTGACGTAGGGGCAGCGAACATATTAGTTACCATCGAGCAGTCCTAGGGAGAGCTCGTGTAAAAGTCGTCACCTAGAATGTTAACTGGACTAGACCTCTATTGTTTATCTACATTGTATTCAAAGTGGATCGTTATCCCGAGCCTGTAATAGTGAAGTCACTCCAATAAATGCTATCTACCGAGACTGCTGGAGTTGTGTTATCTCTGATGCCATCTTCACTACCTCGCTGTACTGTTACATCAGATCCATTGTAAAATTTCGCCACCATGCTAGCTCGGCTTCCGTGTTGAACTTAACATTGAAAAAGATCAGCTTTTTTGCGTATAGTGGAACATTCTAAATAAATATTTATGTCCAAGAATTTAAGAGGCCGAAAACGTAGTAAACTAAAGGGGGATAGTCTAATACACATGGATGGGCTCATTGTTTCGAGAGACATAACACACTATGGGACTAGAAACGTGTGTGTGTGTGTAGGTTCTGACAATATCAACTTAATGTTTGAATGGGATACCTACAATTCCTACTATTTATATCGAACTTGTGAATGCAAACCGCATTTAATGTCTGCGATGAATTAATGTATAGAATAATAAATAGCATACAGTCATTACACAGAAAATTAGAGAACATTGCTGCATTTTATGTCTGGAGCCTTGTTGTATTTGCAAATTTAAACGAAAGCACACAATAATATTGTCTCCCCATTACCCTCTTTAGACAACAACCCCTTTAAATTAATATCCAGAGTGGTAGACACAATGATCAGCCACTATTTGTGGGTGGCTAAATCGCAGGATTATTAATCTGAGCCAGGATGACCCTAATATAACTTCTCTGTGAGGTTGAACAGGGTAGGGGTAATGATACAATCGAAATCGAAAAACGCAATGCACATTGTGAATACATACTTTTGTGTACGAAAAAAAAAACATATTAAAAGGAATTCATGTAATTAGAAGTGGGAAGGGGCATAAAAACATTACTGTTGTTTCAAGGGACATTACTAAAAGAACTGTAAATATATTATGTAATGTACATAATTATATTGTTTTTCTTAATCTTTTAATATATTTTCATAGAATTTAGTGACAGTTTTTTTGGATTATAAATAATAAGATAAGGAAGTTTAGTTATCTTCAAAGTTTATGTAAAAATAATGGCTTTATTTTACAAGGGTGAGAGTCTTATAACATATTTATCTTTTTACTTTTTCCCTCAATATTATATCATATGTTTTATCTTTTCACTCATTAGCTTCACATGTGACCCGTGAATCAATTTTTGTCGGCATGTAACAGGCTTTAAAAAATACGTAATAAAATAGGTTCCTACAATTCATAAAGAAACCGTCTGACACATACTAACAGACATAACACATGCATTTAAATACAAAAAGACAACACACTAGGACCAGATGGACTCACTGCAGAATTTTGCCAGCACTTATTTCCTATCCTAGGCTGCTTGCTTCTAAAAGTCTACCAAGAAGCTTTTCACAAACAAGAACTCCCCAACAGTTGCAACACGTCACACATAACACTGCAAGTCAGAATCGCCGAATGGTAAGTACGCGTGTTCTTAAACATCCAGTGTGCTGATGCCGAGGTAAGTGGGTCCAACCCCTACACCGAACAGTTGAAATAATATGTTGACCTATCGTCCTTGACTTGGGGATGTAAATTACAAGTACCTCTGAAGTCGGATTGGGTTCGCCTGATGGCGACGGACATGATCAATAGGGAACGCTATTCCACACACACAATTCAGTTCAGCACTACTAGAAGTAGTATGTATGGACTAGGCTTGAGTTCAAAGCCAGCTAGCAAAAAAAAAATAATTAATATCGTGTGTGGGTGACAACGTGATCAGTTGCTATTTATGCTGACGCAGTCTCAGGAGTATTAATCCGAGCCAGGGCTGGACCCTAATATAACTTCTCTTTGAGGTTGAACTGGCTAGCGTTATTGGTCTAATCTAAATTAAAAACACACGACGATCATTGTGAATACACACTGTTTTGTACGAAATAAGACCGATTTATTCGGAGTCATCAATCAAATTAGATGTAAGGAACATAACAATATAACAGTTGATTCAAGGGACATTACTGATATTAGTTAAAATGTATTGTGTGGTGTAAATTATTGTGCTGTTTATTTTAATCTTTCATTACTTTTTCATTGAATTTAACGAAAGTTATAAGCGTCATAAATAAAGGGATAATAGTGTTAGTTATCTTTAATTTTTGCGTATAAGTAATGGCTTTATTTTACATGCGTAAGAGACTTATAACTCATTTTCTTATTTTTCCTCAATATCATATGTTTTATCCATTCAACGACCACTACTTGTCATTGAATTAGACACAAATTTCTGTCCGGCCTGTAAAAGGCCAAAAGTTCTTAATTCGAACAGGAAGGTACGAGAAAATGGGAATCGGTTATAAATTGGCAGTTGGTTTGGACAAGGAGTCACAAGGGTGACAAGCTTGAGGTTGGAAGGAAGCAAAGAACTAGTCGCAGAAAGGGGGCTGCAACAAAGTATGCAAAATTTGTTAGAGATCTTGTTCGTGAGATTGCTGGCTTCTCTCCATATGAAAAAAGATGTCAAGAGTTGTTGAAAATCCAGAAGGACAAGCGAGCACTGAAATTCTGCAAAACGAGGTCGGGTATCCACATCAGAGGCAAAAAGAAGAGGGAGGAGATGCAGGTGTTGTTGCAGAAGATTAGGAAGGCACAGGAAGCAAGGGAGCACCAGCAACACCAACAGCAATAGAAGTAGTTTGTTTCAGTAATAAAACATGCAAATGGTAAAAAAAAAAGAATTATAATGGGTTCTTACAATTGATCATCCATTGCTCAAGTTGCCAGAGGCCCGGCCACTGCAGAACAACATGCCGCAGTAAGACAGAGATCTGCCGATACTGCTCCGAGCACCATACGTTCAAGGAATGTCAGTTGACCAAATTGAACAAGGACTTCCGAGTGCCCAACAACAACAGAAATAACTGCCTTGGCAAGCATGGAGCAAGATACCTGGACTGTCCGTACCTCTAAAGACACAGATACGTCTTAAAGATCGCATTTATCACAAAGACACCATATAAGGAAGCAATGCGGAGGTGCGAGACAGCCACGTGCATCTCACAAGCTGAAAGATCTCAACTGCAAAGCCAAATTGACGAACTAAAGAAACAAATCAAGCTACTTCAAACACCGGTACCAACCAGCGACAACGAGAAACTGCTGGATAACTTGAGGGAAATGCAGCAAAACATCAAGCAAGAGGTGGAACGCATGACATTGACAAAGAAGGAGAACGAGGAAATCCTACAAACCATTAGATCAGAGACAGAATTGCTTAAAGCCGAAAGGGAACTAATCCAAAATAAACCAGCAGAAGCCATGAAAAAGACCACTGAGAGGCCACAAGCTGAAGCTAAACCAAAAACCGACCAGGAGCCGCAAGCTACAGCCAGCAGCCCAACCACAATGTCCAAGAAATTCAAGGGGCAACCAATAAACGCCAGACCTATGAAGAACACCCAGAAGTGTTCTATGATGAAGACGGCCAAGAGTGGTCCCGGTGGGTCCCAACACCGAACACGGAGGAACCCATCGAAAGGTCGGAAAATTCGACAGGCAAGGCGCAACGCAATGAAGAAAATGAAGCCATCGAAAATCTTCTACAGACAATACACAAAAAGGGAGGCAAAAAGAAGAAATAAAAAGTCCTTATAAGGACTGTTCCCATTAAGCAAAACACTCAAGGAGCCAACACTGACAAAAGAAACCGCCAGAGGAGACGGACACAAAGAAAAACTCGCTGGCCTACCAATCCCCCAGCTGACGTCACAGGCACAAACTATGCAACTCGATAAGTCAGCTAACACTGAAGCAGAAATCGAGATAAACTTATCCCGTACCATGAACCACTGCAACTATAACCAAGCCACTGAGGCTAGTTGAACGTTGGTGGAAAGTGTTATTTTTCCTACAAATCGGATCGGATCGGATGATAAGGAAACTGTCTGACACAGATTAGAAGACATAACACATGCAATCAATCAAATGCAAATAGACAACATACCAGGACCAGATAGACTCAATGTAGAAGCTTACCAGCACTTCTTTCCTATTCTGTCCTCCTTCTAAAAGTCTACAAAGAAGCTTTTCACAAACAAGAACTCCTAAACAGCTGCAACGTGCCATACATACCACTCATACCTAAAGACAACATAGACAGAACATATCTGAAAAACTATAGACCCATCTCATTATTAAATACAAACTACAAATTTCCAGCAAATTCACGTGCAAACAAAATAAATACGCTCATGCCATCACTGATACTTCAGAGCGACAGTGCAGTATTCTACACAGAAACACACACCGACATACACTTTAATATAGATATCACATAATGCACCCATCAGAAAGACTGTCCACCCTCCCTCTTGTACTGGTGAATCATTCGCCCACTGCCAGTTTCAGGACCATAATATATGTAATACAAGGGTATCCACTATCACCATTCCTATATGTACTCACACTACAAAAAACTCTTAGAAGCAATCAGTCAGGACATCAAGATTAAAGGAGTATTTTACAAAGCTTAGGGGAGCG
>JACEFZ010003937.1:2500-18654 GCA_014155875.1 Cepaea nemoralis
GAAAGACCTCATTGACCCGGGTTTTCTCACATAGCTCGGTCTCTTACTGCAGGGCGACCCGCCGAAAGTATCGCATAAAGCACGAACTCCGCACGAACTTTTTTTTGTCACGACCTGGCTTCTTGCTGCACATTAAAGTATCGTATACTTGTCACAACCTGGCTTCTTGTTGCACTTTAAAGTATACATATACTGGTCACAACCTGGCTTCTTGTTGCACTTTAAAGTATACGTATACTTGTCACAACCTGGCTTCTTGTTGCACTTTAAAGTATATGTATACTTGTCACAACCTGGCTTCTTGCTGCACATTAAAGTATCGTATACTTGTCACAACCTGGCTTCTTGCTGCACTTTAAAGTATACGTATACTTGTCACAACCTCGCTTCTTGTTGCACTTTAAAGTATACGTATACTTGTCACAACCTGGCTTCTTGTTTGCACTTTAAAGTATACGTATACTTGTCACAACCTGGCTTCTTGCTGCACATTAAAGTATTCGTATACATGTCACAACCTGGCTTCTTGATGCACTTTAAAGTATACGTATACTTGTCACAACCTCGCTTCTTGTTGCACTTTAAAGTATACGTATACTTGTCACAACCTGGCTTCTTGTTTGCACTTTAAAGTATACGTATACTTGTCACAACCTGGCTTCTTGCTGCACATGAAAGTATTCGTATACATGTCACAACCTGGCTTCTTGATGCACTTTAATGTATACGTATACTTGTCACAACCTCGCTTCTTGATGCACTTTAAAGTATACGTATACTTGTCACAACCTGTGACGAGATGACGCCTAGATCACTATGTGAACATCACGAATACTATGGTAGCTGATTTTTAAATTATATTCTAAATCTCGTATAGCGTCAATATGACAAAGAATAACGTCATACTACGACACTGACGTTTATCGGTACTAGTGACGTCATTTATGTCCACGTCATCGATTTACATCAGCTTACACATAATTCCACACAGGTCTGTTTAACTGTCTATATTTTACTTCTGTACATCAGGATTGGCTCGATATAGTCTTTAGTTTTAGTCGTTGGATCAACATCACGGCACACGGTTTAACCCATAAGTGCTCCGTTTTCCTCCTAACTCAAACCTGAGTCTGGAGAAACTCAGCTCAATACACGAACTCCGTTGCATCGGCGAGGATCTTGAAATACTTTGGGTAGAGTTTTAACTCGAAATTTTGCCCGGGCAGCGCCGTTAGGCTACTCTTTTTCGATTTCCAACTGCCAAGGGATTTTTTACGTGCGCAACAATACACACGGGCGTCCGATCTCACTACCCAGAGACCAGGGGACATTTTTTTTTACTAGAAGTCCACGTGAAAAAATCCCGGTCCTCACCGGGGCCTTGAACCCGGGAACTCCAGCACTCGAGGCGGACACCATACCTCGAGACCACGCAGCCACCAGAAGTTACAGACTATATTTGGCTCGATATATCTCTTAAAAACTCTGTCTATCTGTCCGTCCGTCAACCGCCCGCCCGCCCGCCCGTCCGTCTGTCTGTTTGTCTGTCTGTCTCACCTCAATTGACAAAGATACATTGCACTGAATAGTTTTCGTCTTGTGGAATACTATCAGTCGCTTGGACTATTCTACACTGAACTTCTATCACACATCTTTCCATCGCTGTGTTACTGTATATAGGAAGACAATATTTCTTGTTAATTATCATGATTTCTCTGCTTCTCTTATCCAAATCTGAGACCTTTGTTTTGGTGGCAACTCGTTAGTGTCAACTCGAGGAAAATGAAATATTTTGTAGGATTTTGGTAGACATTTAGTTACGCTGAAGAGAAGGGATCCGAGGGGGGAGGGGGGGGGGCGGAGAGAGAGAAGTGGGGTTGCTGGTTACACAACACTACACATCACGGATTTAACTTTATTCATTAACATCAATGACAAGTTTCTATAAACTAAATAGTAAACAAAATGTAACAGTTCGATGTGTCTCACATGAGTGACCACAGTGTAAACCGTAAAAGTGGAGTGAATGAGTGCTAGTTTCACAACAAATCACGGGCGAAACGAGATAATAACGGCTCACTTATTGAACTATGGGCGGTAACATTCAATGAATCCTTTGTACAAACTGTTAAAAATATACACACTGAAAGTCGACTTCTAAGCGACGTGGATCATTTGAATTGCAGAGTCAAGAATTTGGCTTTTGGCCTGACGCCTAAAGTGACAGAACCTACCCAAGCTCTTTCAGGAAACGTATTCATCCTTTTAATAAAAGGCGACAAGATTGAAGGTAAAGTCAATTGTTTGTTTGTTTGTTTGTTTGTTTGTTGTTGTTGTTGCTGCTGTTGTTGTTGGTGTTGGTGTTATTGTTGTTGTTGTTGTTGTTGTTGGTGGTGTTGATGTTGGTGGTGTTGGTGTTGTTGGTGTTAGTGGTGTTGATATATATATAAATTTGTCTTTTTCTCAAAATAATAGTGTTTAGTTCCCTAATAAGTGATCAGTTTACTTTATCACCATATGTCATCCCACATTATTGTTCTAGCTTGTTTATTTCGTTGTTAGTTGTCTCCACGGTTTGTTCCACGCTTGTCTTTGGTACATGTCTATTCTGCCGTTGTCTTCGGCGCATATTTATTCCACTGTTGTCCATGGTACGTATTTATTCCACTGTTGTCCATGGTACGTATTTATTCCACTGTTGTCCATGGTACGTATTTATTCCACTGTTTGCCCATGGTACGTATTTATTCCACTGTTGCCCAGGTACGTATTTATTCCACTGTTGTCCATGGTACTTTTTTATTCCACTGTTGTCCATGGTACGTATTTATTCCACTGTTGTCCATGGTACGTATTTATTCCACTGTTGTCCATGGTACGTATTTATTCCACTGTTGTCCATGGTACGTATTTATTCCACTGTTGTCCATGGTACGTATTTATTCCACTGTTGTCCATGGTACGTATTTATTCCACTGTTGTCCATGGTACGTATTTATTCCACTGTTGTCCATGGTACGTATTTATTCCACTGTTGTCCATGGTAACGTATTTATTCCACTGTTGTCCATGGTAACGTATTTATTCCACTGTTGTCCATGGTACGTATTTATTCCACTGTTGTCCATGGTACGTATTTAGTCCACTGTTGTCCATGGTACGTATTTAGTCCCTGTTGTCCATGGTACGTATTTATTCCACTGTTGTCCATGGTACGTATTTATTCCACTGTTGTCCATGGTACGTATTTATTCCACTGTTGTCCATGGTAAGTATTTATTCCACTGTTGTCCATGGTACGTATTTATTCCACTGTTGTCCATGGTAAGTATTTATTCCACTGTTGTCCATGGTACGTATTATTCCACTGTTGTCCATGGTACGTATTTATTCCACTGTTGTCCATGGTACGTATTTATCCACTGTTGTCCATGGTACGTATTTATTCCACTGTTGTCCATGTACGTATTTATTCCACTGTTGTCCATGGTACGTATTTATTCCACTGTTGTCCATGGTACGTAGTTATTCCACTGTTGTCCATGGTACGTATTTATTCCACTGTTGTCCATGGTACGTATTTATTCCCCTGTTGTCCATGGTACGTATTTATTCCACTGTTGTCCATGGTACGTATTTATTCCACTGTTGTCCATGGTACGTATTTATTCCACTGTTGTCCATGGTACGTATTTATTCCACTGTTGTCCATGGCACTAATTTACTCCACCGTTGTCCGTGGTACATATATATTTCCCTTTTGTCTGTGGTACATATTCATGCCCCGTGTGTCTATGGTATATATTTATTCCACTGTTGTCAAAGCTTAAAAGTCATGTGCATATACTGTACAGGACATCGCAATCAACACCAGCAATTTAAGGCTGGTCTTGGTTTACTAGTTGAGTTTACGTTCAATAGCTTGCCAGTGCTTTCTGAACGACCGAGGTTCATACCATTGTTAAAAGTCAACACAACACTATCTGCTTCCAAGTTGCCTGCACCTGATTTGGAACGCGGTGTGTGGGACTGTGAATCGCTTTCGCTACCTCTTCGCCACCACGCCGGCTTCTCAGAGATACTTGCATATATTCATCCCACTGTTGTCGATGGTACATATTTGTTTACATTGCCATTTCTTATCACGTGAACTCTACTGCTATCCTTTCACCAGTTATGTCTTCGTTGTTACTTTCCTCCGAAAAATAATTCAATTTTATTTTTCTTTCCACATTTCCGCAAAGTTAAGACTCTCCTTCCGTATTCATTACGTTGTGAATTATTCTTTTCATCTTCATAACATTTATGACACTAGTACGTTTTATCCCTCACTTATTCCAAAGTTAACGTTTTTCACATGTGCACAGCACGTAAGCAATGGGCAGAGGAATAAGAGTCCATGGGAATCTAGAAACATGAAACCCATAATCGGGCACTCTCCAGCTATTTATGCTTCAACTCGACACCGCAAAGTATAAGAGGAACAAGATGAGATGAGAGAAGAGATCGCAGTTATCTTTCTCTACCATTTGTGTAATACAGTATTATCCTGTGTTTAATATCTCCTACTTATTTTTCCGACTTCGTTTATTGTGCTGTAATCTGTGTTCTACGAGTGTCCCATTACCGTATTTAGTTGAGTAAACAAAGTAAACTTTTACGCGCATGAAGACGCGCTGGGCATATAATGTTAGACCCATATTTCTATACGACCACTCAACACTTGATGGGCGATGTGGTCAATATCTCGCCGACCCTATTTACGCCCCAAGACATTCCCTGGTGTCTATTTCAAGCCAAGTTGACCTGTCAATTTTAAAATTCGAAACCGTTGGCTGGGTTCGAGCACAAAAGACACCGGTCGCAAGCCCGGGGGCTAGCCACTACGCTACCACGGCCCGGTTCCTGTATTTACACAAACATAAAACACAAAATTGCTTTATTTGGCTGTTTCTGGATTTGAGGTTTGAAAATTGATCACAACTCACTGCTGGCATCGCTGATTGTATACCAGCACCCGACGTGGACAAGGCTCGAGGTTCGTACCGGAATTGGATCAACGTTGCCGGTGATTGGTTGTGCCCAATCTTCACAAAACAAATTACAAGTCCGAAAGTAGGAACCTGATTTTTGTTTGTGAAGTGTGGCACCATCACACTGTGTAGGCCTGAGTGCGCGGGGAAATAGGTGACAGTCTTGTCTTCCCGTAGCGAGCGACGCGTCCTACCGCGCTTTCTGATTGCCAGAGTAACTTCAACTTCCAACACGCCAGATGTATGTGCTCTACATTTATTCCATTTTATATTCATTCTTCGTGTATTCAATTGTTATGTTCCATAATTCTTATTTCATTATTACATTCGGTAATACATATTTTATTGATATATTTCATCGTAATTATTCTATTGGTTTTGATTTGTCAAACATTAAGCTACGGCCGTTTCCACACAGGAGTCTAAGCTTGCCCCATATTTTTTTTAAAAACAACCGGCAACTCGACTGGAAATGTGTCTCAAACACGGTCGCTTTTACTTTCAATAAAATGTCCCGAAAGCATTCAGTGAAGAAGAGAGAGAGAGGGGAGAGAGAGAAAGAGGAGAGAGGGAGGGAGAGAGAGAAGAGTGAACAAACACCTCACTCAACCCCTCACCACACATTCACCTCACCTCACTCTCCCCCACACACTCACTCTCATCACAACTCTCCTCACACCCTCCCCCCACACTCACTCTCAAAAACAACCTCCTAACCCCACCTCTCTCACTCACTCATCTCTCTCCTCACTTCTTTTTACTCTCTCTCTCACTCACTCTCTCTACTCACTCTCTCACTTCACTACTCCCTCTCCTCTCTCCTCACCAAACTCTCTTCCCTCTCTGACCCTCCTCACCCCTTTTTCTCACCCCTCACTCACTCACTCGCTCACTCACGCACTCACTCACTCACTGTGAGAATGAGAGAGTGATTATGTGAGAGTGAGTAAGTGTGTGAGAGTGAGTGAGTGTGTGAGAGTGAGTCAGTGTGTAAGAGTGAGTCAGTGTGTGGGAGTGAGTGTGTAGAGAATGATGTGTGAGAGTGGTGAGTGAGAGGAGTGAGTGAGTGAAAGAGTGAGAGAGTGGTGATGTGTGAGGGAGTGGTGGGGGT
This sequence comes from Cepaea nemoralis, assembly GCA_014155875.1. Lineage (NCBI taxonomy): Eukaryota > Metazoa > Mollusca > Gastropoda > Stylommatophora > Helicidae > Cepaea > Cepaea nemoralis. The sequence goes on from JACEFZ010003937.1 coordinate 8,645, forward strand.
GGTGAGTGAGTAAGTGAGTGAGTGTGAGAGAGAGAGAGAGAGAAAGTGTGAGAGAGGGTGAGAGAGAGTAAGAGAGATTGCGTGAGTGAGAGACGGAGTTAGTGGGAGTGAGAGTGATAATTGGAGTGGGAGAAAAGTGGGGAGAGAGAGGGGTGAGTGGAGAGAGTGAGTTAGAGAGAGTGTGTGTTTGATAGGTGTTTGAGAGTAAGTGAGAGAGAGTGTGAGAGTGAGTGTGTGAGTGAGAGTGAGTGTGTAAGTGAGAGTGAGCGTGTGAGTGAGTATTAGAGTGAGTGAGTGAGTGTGTGAGTGAGAGTGAGTGTGTTAGTGAGAGTGAGTGAGAGAATGAGAGTGAGTGATTAGGAGATTGAGTGAGGTGTGGAAGTGAGTGAGTGTGGAGAGTGAGTCAGTGTTGAGAGTGAGTGTGTGAGAGATGAGCGTGGGTGGGAGTGGTGAGTGGAGGGGTGATGAGTGAGTGAGTGTGGTGTATGTGGGTTGTGAGTGTGTGTGTATGTGTGTGTGTAGTTTGGGTGGGAGTGGTGTGTAGGTGTGTGTATGTGTGTGTGTGTGTGCTTTGTGTGTGTGTGTGAATATATTCTGAAAAAAAAAGAACACATTCATTTTTTCGCTGAGTCAACACCCGCGTTCAGTGCAAGTCATCCAGCACAGATAAAGTTCTCGGATTTCTGTAGAAAACAATTCCCTTGGCCGCGTGTGTAACCACTCATGTTACACTTGCTGTACCTCTGTTGGCCGCGTGTGTAACCACTCATGTACCACTTGCTGTACCTCTGTTGGCCGCGTGTGTAACCACTCATGTACCTACTTGCTGTACCTCTGTTGGCCGCATGTGTAACCACTCATGTAACACTTGCTGTACCTCTCTTGGTCGCGTGTGTAACCACTCATGTACAACTTGCTGTACCTCAGTTGGCCGCGTGTGTAACCACTCATGTACCATTCTGTACCTGTTTTTCCCGTGTGTAAACCCCTCATGCACCCTTGCTGTACCTCTATTGGCCCCGTGGTAAAAACCATGCACCACTTGCTTACCTCTGTTGGTCGCGTGTTAACCACTCATGTCCACTTGCTGTACCCCGTTGGTCGCCTGTGTACCACCATGTAAAACTTGATGTACTCTGTTGCCCCGGGGTGTAACCACTCATGTACCACTTTCTGTACCCTGTTGCCGTGTGTGTAACCACTCCCGGGACCACCGCTGTACCTCTGTTTGGTCGCTGTAACCACTCATGCACCCCGCTTACTCTGTTGGGCGTGTGTAACCACTCATGTACCACTTGCTGTACCTCTGTTAGTCGCGTGTGTAACCATTCATGTACCACTTGCTGTACCTCTGTTGGCCGCGTGTGTAACCACTCATGTACCACCTGCTGTACCTCTGTTGGCCGCGTGTGTAACCACTCATGCACCACCTGATGTACCTCTGTTGGGTCGAGTGTGTAACCACTCATGCACCACTGCCTGTACTCTGTTGGCCGCGTGTGTGACCACTCATGCACCACCTGCTGTACCTCTGTTGGCCGCGTGTGTAACCACTCATTTACCACTTGCTGTACCTCTCTTGTTCGCGTGTGTAACCACTCATGTACAACTTGCTGTACCTCTGTTGTCGCGTGTGTAACCACTCATGCACCACTTGCTGTACCTCTGTTGGCCGCGTGTGTAACCACTCATGCACCACCTGCTGTACCTCTGTTGGCCGCGTGTGTAACCACTCATGTACCACTTGCTGTACCTATGTTACCGCAGTGTGACCAAGTCATGTACCACTTGCGGTACCTCTGTTTGGCCGCGTGTGTAACCACTCTGTACCACTTGCTGTACCTCTGTTGGTCGCGTGTGTAACCACTCATGTACCACTTGCTGTACCTCTGTTGGCCGCGTGTGTAACCACTCATGTACCACTTGCTGCAGCTCTGTTGGCCGCGTGTGTAACCACTCATGTACCACTTGCTGTACCTCAGTTGGCCGCGTGTGTAACCACTCATGTACCACTTGCTGCAGCTCTGTTGGCCGCGTGTGTAACCACTCATGTACCACCTGCTGTACTTTTGTTGGTCCGTGTGTAACCACTCATGCACCACTCTGCTGTTACCTCTGTTGGTCGCGTGTGTAACCACTCATGACCCACTGCTGATACACTCTGTTCCGCGTGTGTAACCACTCATGCACACCTGCTGTAACTCTGTTGGCCGCGTGTGTAACCACTCATGCACCACCTGCTGTACCTCTGTTGGTCGCGTGTGTAACCACTCATGCACCACCTGCTGTACCTCTGTTGGTCGCGTGTGTAACCACTCATGACACACCTGCTGTACCTCTGTTGGCCGCGTGTGTAACCACTCATGCACCACCTGCTGTACCTCTGTTGCCGCGTGTGTAACCACTCATGTACCACCTGCTGTACCTCTGTTGGCCGCGTGTGTAACCAATCATGTAACCACTTGCTGTACCTCTTTTGTCGCGTGTGTAACCACTCATGTACCACTGCTGTACCTCAGTTGGGCCGCGTGTGTAACCACTCATGTACCAATTGCTGCAGCTCTGTTGGCAGCGTGTGTAACACTCATGTAACCACTAGATTGCTGGTACCTCTGTTGGCCGCGTGTGTAACCACTCATGTACCACTTGCTGTACCTCTGTTGGCTGCGTGTGTAACCACTCATGTACCACTTGCTATACCTCTGTTGGTCGTGTGTGTAACCACTCATGTACCACTTGCTGCACCTCTGTTGGCCGCGTGTGTAACCACTCATGTACCACTTACTGTACCTCTGTTGTCCGCGTGTGTAACCACTCATGTACCACTTGCTGTACCTCTGTTGGCCGCGTGTGTAACCACTCATGTACCACTTGCTGTACCTCTGTTGGTCGTGTGTGTAACCACTCATGAACCACTTGCTGTACCTCTGTTGGCCGCGTGGTGTAACCACTCATGTACCACTTGCTGCACCTCTGTTGGCCGCGGTGTGTAGACCACTCATGATCAACCTTGCTGTACCTCTGATTGGTCGCGTGTGTAACAACTCATGCACACCTGCTGTACCTCTGTTGTCGCGTGTGTAACCACTGCATGTACCACTTGCTGTACCTCTGTTGGTCCGCGTGTGTACCACTCATGCACCACCTGCTGTAACCTCTGTTGGCCGCGTGTGTAACACTAATGCACCACCTGCTGTACCTTTGTTTGTCGCGTGTGTAACAACTCATGTCCCACTTCTGTACCTCTGTTGGTCGCGTGTGTAACCACTCATGTAAAAAATTGCGTGTACCTCTGTTGGCCGCGTGTGTAACCACTCATGCACCACCTGATGTACCTCTGTTGGTCGCGTGTGTACCACTCTGCACCACCTGCTGTAACCTTGTTGGCCGCGTGTGTACCACTCATGTACCATTTGCTGTACCTCTGTTGCCGCGTGTGTAACCACTCATGTACCACGTGCTGTAAACCTCTGTTGGCCGAGTGTGTAACCACTCATGTACCAATTGCTGTACCTCTGTTGTCCTGTGTGTAACCACTCATGTACCACTTGCTGCTACCTCTGTTGGCCGCGTGTGTAACCACTCATGTACCACCTGCTGTACCTCTGTTGGTCGCGTGTGTAACCACTCATGCATCACCTGCTGTACCTCTGTTGTCCGCGTGTGTAACCACTCATGTACCACTTGCTGCACCTCTGTTGGTCGCGTGTGTAACCACTCATGTACCACTTGCTGTACCTCTGTTGGTCGCGTGTGTAACCACTCATGTACCACTTGCTGTACCTCTGTTGGTCCGGTGTGTAACCACTCATGCACCACTGCTGTACCTCTGTTGTCCGCGTGTGTAACCACTCATGTACCACTTGCTGTACCTCTGTTGCCGCGTGTGTAACCACTCATGTACCACTTGCTGTACCTCTGTTGGTCGCGTGTGTAACCACTCATGCACCACATGCTGTACCTCTCTTGTTCGCGTGTGTAACCACTCATGGACCACTTGCTGTACCTCTGTTGGCCGCGTGTGTAACCACTCATGTACCCCGCTGTACCCCTGTTGGTCGCGTGTAACCACTAAAGTACCATTGCTGTACCTCGTTGCCGGTGTGTAACCACTCATGCACCACTTGCGGGGACCTCTGTTGCCCTGTGTACCACTCATGCACCACTTGCTGTACCTCTGTTGGTCACGTGTGTAACCACTCATGTACCACCTGCTGTACCTCTGTTGGTCGCGTGTGTAACCACTCATGTACCACTTGCTGTACCTCTGTTGGTCGCGTGTGTAACCACTCACGTAAAACTTGCTGTACCTCTGTTGCCGCGTGTGTAACCACTCATGTAACCCTTGCGGCCTCTGTTGGGGGACGTGTGTAACACTATGCCACCTGCTGTACCTCTGTTGGTCGCGTGTGTCCCCCTCATGCCCACTTGCTGTACCTCTGTTGGCCGCTGTGTAAACCCCTCATGTACACCTGCTGTACCTATGTTTGGGGTGTGTAACCACCATGTAAAACTTCCTGTACCTCTGTTGCCGCGTGTGTAACCACTCATGTACCACTTGCTGTACCTCTGTTGCCGTGTGTGTAACCACTCATGTACCACTTGCTGTACCTCTGTTGGTCGCGTGTGTAACCACTCATGTACCACTTGCTGTACCTCTGTTGGTCGCGTGTGTAACCACTCATGTACCACTTGCTGTACCTCTGTTGGCCGCGTGTGTAACCACTCATGTACCACCTGCTGTACCTCTGTTGGCCGCGTGTGTAACCACTCATGCACCACCTGCTGTACCTCTGTTGGCCGCGTGTGTAACCACTCATTTACCACTTGCTGTACCTCTCTTGTTCGCGTGTGTAACCACTCATGTACCACATGCTGTACCTCCGTTGGTCGTGTGTGTAACCACTCATGTACCACTTGCTGTACCTCTGTTTGCCGCGTGTGTAACCACTCATGTACCACTTGCTGCACCTCTGTTGGCCGCGTGTGTAAACACTCATGTACCACTTGCTGCACCTCTGTTGCCGCGTGTGTAACCACTCATGCACCACTTGCTGTACCTCTGTTGGTCGCGTGTGTAACCACTCATGCACCACTTGCTGTACCTCTGTTGGCCGCGTGTGTAACCACTCATGTACCACCTGCTGTACCTCTGTTGGCCGCGTGTGTAACCACTCATGTAAAACTTCCTGTACCTCTGTTGCCGAGTGTGTAACCACTCATGTACCACTTGCTGTACCTCTGTTGCCGTATGTGTAACCACTCATGTACCACTTGCTGTACCTCTGTTGGTCGCGTGTGTAACCACTCATGTACCACTTGCTGTACCTCTGTTGGTCGCGTGTGTAATCACTCATGTACCACTTGCTGTACCTCTGTTGGCCGCGTGTGTAACCACTCATGCACCAACCTGCTGTACCTCTGTTGGTCGCGTGTGTAACCACTCATGCACCACCTGCTGTACCTCTGTTGGCCGCGTGTGTAACCACTCATGCACCACCTGCTGTACCTCTCTTGTTCAGCGTGTGTAACCACTCATGTACCACTTGCTGTACCTCTGTTGGCCGCGTGTGTAACCACTCATGCACCACCTGCTGTACCTCTTGGTCACACGTGTAACCACTCATGCACCACCTGCTGTACCTCTTGGTCACACGTGTAACCACTCAGGCACCACCTGCTGTACCTCTTGGTCACACGTGTAACCACTCATGCACCACCTGCTGTACCTCTTGGTCACACGTGTAACCACTCATGCACCACCTGCTGTACCTCTTGGTCACACGTGTAACCACTCATGCACCACCTGCTGTACCTCTTGGTCACACGTGTAACCACTCATGCACCACCTGCTGTACCTCTTGGTCACACGTGTAACCACTCAGGCACCACCTGCTGTACCTCTTGGTCACACGTGTAACCACTCATGCACCACCTGCTGTACCTCTTGGTCACACGTGTAACCACTCATGCACCACCTGCTGTACCTCTTGGTCACACGTGTAACCACTCATGCACCACCTGCTGTACCTCTTGGTCACACGTGTAACCACTCAGGCACCACCTGCTGTACCTCTTGGTCACACGTGTAACCACTCAGGCACCACCTGCTGTACCTCTTGGTCACACGTGTAACCACTCATGCACCACCTGCTGTACCTCTTGGTCACACGTGTAACCACTCATGCACCACCTGCTGTACCTCTTGGTCACACGTGGTAACCACTCATGCACCACCTGCTGTACCTCTTGGTCACTACGTGTAACCACTCATGCACCACCTGCTGTACCTCTTGGTCACACGTGTAACCACTCATGCACCACCTGCTGTACCTCTTGGTCACACGTGTAACCACTCATGCACCACCTGCTGTACCTCTTGTCACACGTGTAACCACTCATGCACCACCTGCTGTACCTCTTGGTCACACGTGTAACCACTCATGCACCACCTGCTGTACCTCTTGGTCACACGTGTAACCACTCATGCACCACCTGCTGTACCTCTTGGTCACACGTGTAACCACTCATGCACCACCTGCTGTACCTCTTGGTCACACGTGTAACCACTCATGCACCACCTGCTGTACCTCTTCATCGCGTGTGTAACCACTCATGCACCACCTGCTGTACCTCTTCATCAGCGTGTGTAACCACTCATGCACCACCTGCTGTACCTCTTCATCAGCGTGTGTAACCACTCATGCACCATCTGCTGTACCTCTTCATCGCTTGTGTAACCACTCATGCACCACCTGCTGTACCTCTTCATCACGTGTGTAACCACTCATGCACCACCTGCTGTACCTCTTCATCGCGTGTGTAACCACTCATGCACCACCTGCTGTACCTCTTCATCGCTTGTGTAACCACTCATGCACCACTCTGCTGTACCTCTTCATCGCGTGTGTAACCACTCATGCACCACCTGCTGTACCTCTTCATCGCGTGTGTAACCACTCATGCACCACCTGCTGTACCTCTCTTGGCCGCGTGTGTAACCACTCATGCACCACCTGCTGTACCTCTCTTGTTAGCGTGTGTAACCACTCATGCACCACCTGCTGTACCTCTGATGGCTGCGTATGTAACCAATCATGCACCATCTGCTGTACCTCTGTTAGCCGCTTGTGTAACCACCCATGCACCACCTGCTGTACCTCTTTTGGCCGCGTGTGTAACCACTCATACACCACCTGCTGTACCTCTCTTGGCCGCGTGTGTAACCACTCATGCACGACCTGCTGTACCTCTGTTGGCCGCGTGTGTAACCACTCATGTACCGCTTGCTGTACCTCTGTTGGCCGCGTGTGTAACCACTCATGTACCGCTTGCTGTACCTCTCTTGGCCGCGTGTGTAACCAATCATGTACCACTTGCTGTACCTCTGTTGGCCGCGTGTGTAACCACTCATGTACCACTTGCTGTACCTCTGTTGTCCGCGTGTGTAACCACTCATGTACCACTTGCTGTTCCTCTGTTGCCGCGTGTGTAACCACTCATGTACCACTTGCTGCACCTCTGTTGGCCGCGTGTGTAACCACTCATGTACCCCTTCTTTACCCCTTTTTCGGCCCCGGGGGTAAACACTCATGTACCACTTGCTGTTTCCTCTGTTGGGCCCCGGGGTGTAAACCCCTCATGTATCACTTTCTGTACCCCTGTTTTGGCCGAAATTGTGTAACCACTCATGGGAAAAAAATGCTGTACCCCCCGTTGGGGGCCGTGTGTAAAACCCCTCATTACCACTTTCGTACCTCTGTTGGCCGCCGTTTGTAACCCCTCATGTACCACTTGCGGTACCTCTGGGGTTGGCCGCGTGTGTAAACCCTAACAGGAAAACTTTCTCTACCTCTGTTTGGGCCCCGGTGTTTTAACCCCCATGGACCATTGGGTGTACCCTTTTTGTTGGCCGCCGTGTGTAACCCCTCATGCACCACCGTCCCCGTACCTCGGGTTGGCCCCGGGGTGTAACCATCATGCACCACCTGTGTACCTCTGGGGGGCCGCGGTAAACCAATCATTTTCCCCTTGCTTTTACCTCTCTTTTTGGGGGGGGTTAAAACCCCTCATGGGACCACTTGGGTTTTTAACCCCTGTTACCCCGTGTATAACAATTTATGTAACCCTTTTCTGATACCTTTTGTTGCCGCGTGGGGTAACCCCTCATGTAAAACCCTTGCTTTTTACCTCTGATTTCCCGGGGTGTAACCACTCATGTACCACTTGCCCGTACCTCTGTTGGGGGCGTGTGTAACCACTCAGTAAACCCCTTTTCTGTACCTCTGTTTGGCCGCGAGTGTAACCCTCATGAAACCCCTAGCTGTACCTTTTGGCCGAAATGTGTAAACCAATCCCTTTAACACCTTGGTTTGGGAAACCCCCTGTTTGCCGCCCTGGTAACCACTCAGGGACCATTTTTCCCGTACCTCTGTTGGGCCTGGTGGAACCATCATGTACCCCTTGCCTGGGACCTTTTGTTGGGCCCCGTGGGGTAACCACTCATGTACACCTGCTGTATCTCTGTTGCCGGGTTTTGTAACCACCCCATGGACCACTTTTCGGGGCCTCTGTTGGCCCCGGGTGTGGGCCCTGTAACCAAAACTTTCCTTGGGGGGAGGGAACCCCGGAAAAAAAAACCCCCCCTTTGGGGTTTTAAAAACCCCCCCTTCCCCTTTTTTTCCCCCCTTTTTCCCCTTTTTTCCATTTTCCCCCTTTTTGGGGGGGGGTTTTTTTTTCCCCCCCCCCGGAAAAATTTTTAAAAAAAACCCTTTTTGAAACCCCCCCGGGGGTTTCCCTTTTTTTGGGGGCCCCCCCCGGCCCCCCCACTTTTAAAATTTGGGGGCCCCCCGGGGGTTTTTAAAACCCTTTCTTTTGGGGGGGCCCAAACCCCCCCAAAATTTTTTTTTTTTTGGGGGGGGAAAAACCCCCCCCCCTTTTTTTTCCCCTTTGGGAAAATTTTTGGGGGGTTTTTTTCCCGGGGGGCCCCTTTAAAACCCCCCGGGGGGGGCCCCCCCCCTTTTTTCTTTTTTCCCTTGGAAAATCCGGGGGTTTTTTTTCCCCCCCCCCCCAAAAAAAACCCCCCTTTTTTTTTTTGAAAAATTTTTTTTGGGGGGGGGCCCCAAAAAAAACCCCCCCCGGAAAATCCCCCGGGGGGCCCCCCTTTTTTTTTTTTTCCCCAACCCCTTTTTTTTTTCCCCGGGGGGGTTTAAAATTTCCCCTTTTTCCCCCTTTCCCGGGTTTTCCCTTTTTTTGTTTTAAACCCCCCCTTTTCCCCCCACTTTTGGGCCCTTTTGGGGGGGGTGTGAAACCCCCCATGTACCCTTCTGTACCTTTTTCCCCCCCGGGGGGCCCTTTAAACCCTTTTTTTTGGGGGGGGGCCCCCCCCTTTTTTTTCCCCCCCAAAAAATTTAAATTTTTAATTTTTTTAAAAAAACCCCCACCCGGGGGCCCCCCTTTTTTTTTCCCCCCCCGGGAAAAACCCCGTTCCCCAACCACTTAAACCCTTGGGTTTTTTTTGGTTTCCCTTAACCCTTTTTTTCCCCCCTTTCCCCCCCCTTTTGGGGAAAAGGGGGGGGCCCCTTTTCCCTTTTTTTTTGTTTCCCCCAAGTACCCCCTTTTCCCTTTTTTTTCCCCGGGTTCCCTTTTCCCTTTAAAAAAACCCCCCCCCCCTTTTTTCCCCCCGGGCCCCTTTTCCCCTTTTCCCTTTTTTTTTTTTTTCCCCCCCCGGGGGGGGTTTTTGGGCCCTTTTTCCCCCCTTCCCTTTGGGCCCCGGGGGGGAAAAAAACCCCCCCTTTTTTTTTTTTTTTTTAAAAACCCCCTTTCCCCCCCTTTTTGGGGGGTTTTTTTTGGGTTTTCCCCCCCTTTTTTTAAAAAAAAAATTCCCCCTTTTTACCTCTGTTGGCCGGGGGGTTTTTCCCCCAAAAAAATTTTTTTTTTGGGGGGTGAACCCCTTTTCCCCCTTTTTTTTTCCCCCCCCAAAAATTTTCCCCGGGCCCTTTTGGGGGTTT
>JACEFZ010003938.1:0-24107 GCA_014155875.1 Cepaea nemoralis
TCACATATATACTCAATATATTCCAGTGTAACTCTGTAGTAGTAACTAGTATTATTAGGGTGCAAGTGGACTAAGGAAAAACTAAAAAAAAAAAAAAAGTACTGCATACTTGAATTCTTTAAGATCGGAATGTAATTAGTAAAACAACGTTTTATTTACAATTTTAATACAAATAATAACTACTAAAATCTCAGATGTTTTATTTTTTTCGCTCGCTCGCTTTGTAATCAAGCGTAGTCCCATACACACTACTTCTAGTAATGTTGGACTGAATTTTGCTTGTGGATTAGCTTTTCCCTTTTAACCGTGTCCCTCAGCCATCAGGCGAATCCACTCCGGCTTAAGAGGTATTTGTAATTTACGTCCCCAAGTCAAGGACGACAGGTCAATATTTTAGCCCAGCTGTCCGGTGTATGGGTTGAACACCTTACCTGCGCATCAGCACACCGGCTGTTTAAGAACACGCGTTCTTATCCATTCGGCCATGCTGACCTACTAAGATATTATTGTAGTGAAAATTAGATGTAAGTTAAGTAATGTTGTATTTTCAATAGGCATATATACAGCAGCGATTTAAAATTATAAGATATCATTGCGTCTATTGAGCACTGACAGCGAGAGATCAGTGCCAGTTTCTTTCTATAGCTGTCGAAGAATCTTAAATAGTTTTAAAAGTCGAGTGGATCGACTTCATTGCGCCGGGTTTTATCCCTTATGGCTCGGTCTCTCTTCTCTTTCTTATGTTGTTAATTAATGGTGGTGCTTGTTTTTCTTGTAGAACAAATCAATGTTTATTACCTAAATTTCTTCTTTGTTTCCTGTATAAATAAACTAAGTCGAACTGTGGTAAAGCTGTGGAAATGTAAACAATACAAAATATCACGAATTAATGCAGCTTAACAGAACAAATTACGGAATACATATGACGTTGCGACGATTAGCCTTCATCGGCCAACAAATACACAAAACACAACATAGAAACACGGGAAAGACAGTACATTGAATATTTCACAGCCTGGGATTATGAGATATGTAGCACCCCCCCCCCCCCCGTATTTTGTAATTTTCTTTACATTGTTGTCATTTGTTTTATCTTTCTATTTTTGTATTCGCGTATTGTGCTTTCACTTAGTCACTGTAGTGTCTTCCCCGTGTTTATATGCTGTACTTCGCTTATTTGTTTGCAGAAAGAGGGCTGGGGCCGCGATGTCTTATGACTATGTTTTCGTAATAGCATTCAGTATATCGGCCTGGCCCATGGCTCGTCTGTTCTCCACAGTAGCCTTACATGCAAGCCTGTCAGTCCGCTCATTTCCTTGTACACCCGCATGCCCTGGCACGAAAATGAAATTAACCTTTGCCACTAGAGACCGTTCCAGAGACTACAACCATTCTCTTCGGACCCATCCTATCCCTATTTTCCTGAGCATACTCAATGAGTTACTAAGGAAGCCTGCCCAAGTGAAGGTATGTGTCTCAAGTCATGTTATTGCTTTACTTACTGTCATGACTTCCATAGTCAGACTACTTGTGTGATGAAGGCAATAGCACAAGAATCGTCTTCACAGTTCTCGCTCCAGTCTGAACTGTTAAGGCCCATAAACGTCTCTCTCGTCAAACGACCGACCCATTTGTTTAAATGATAGCATCAGCCTCTAAAAAATTCTCGAAGATCAAGGCCTGTACTTCTGCCTCTACAGCAGCCGGATTTTTTGTCTGCGTTTTCTGTCTAGTTGGATGCAAACTGAAAATGACGAACATAACTATGTTGGCACTTGTACCCACTCCTCGCCAGGTTATAAGTCCTCAAGTAAACACACCTGTTGAAGAATGTCTTCTGCTTGACCCATCCACGACTTTCCTATTTTTAACATGCTGCCCTTTGCCTTCTTAATTTCCCTATGCAGTGAATATTGTGTGTTTGCGTTGCCTTTGAGGTAGGCACATGCTCGGCAAATTTGTATTCTGTCCCCAATGGATGGAAAATTAAGAAGTTAGCGCATAGCCCCATATGCTGTACATCCATGAATAATACGTATAGCTTCGTTCTTTATTCTTTCTCTCCTTTCAGTCTGCTTATGGCTGAGACTTGGGATCGCCATCACATACTCAAATACAGAAAGGACCAGACCCTCGTAAAGAAGACATAGATGGCGCTTCTCACAGTATGCCGCTGCCATCACCCGCATCGAAGCCAAACAACGCATGACATTTGTTCTCACCTGGTCTATGTGCTCAGTATAAGCAAGGCTTCGACCAAATCGTATCCCCAGGCGATGAACACACTCGAAACTACTTCAAACACTAGCATAATACAGAAATGTAGTTTAAACTTGCAGAATCAAGGTTATGTTTAATTCCCTTATTTACACCAGAACCTTATGTTTACACATGTTAAAATACAAACTATCTACTATATGTCATAGTAAAATAAGTAAATTTAGTTTAACTTAATTTACTCTTGCTATTAGGATGATAAACTGGAAATACAATATGTGTATGACATGCTAAAGGCCATGAAAATACGAAATAAAAATACGATCGTCAAGAAGCAGCATTTAAAAAAGAGATATATTTAACCTCGATGATCCTTTGTTCATAATACCCGTCATAAGGGAAATGAATCAGAACATCTTCTTTCTTTGTCACAGGGGGTTGAGAAATATTACCACAGGTAGTGAAAGATTCATGTGCTACCCGGCACAAAGGCAGGCTGTACCTCATCGGTCAGTTTCTTTGTCAGTCGTGAAGTGGGAAGTGTGACCACGTCCAAGTTAAAAGATCGCTTGACCTCCATCCCAACCCCGCCCACGCCAAATAAATTCATTGTTCACGTGATGTACCATTTTCATAAAGCAACAGTGAATAAGAATATTTGGAGTATGAAAGATTTAATGACACCGTTAAACTTGTTTAAATAAACTAAGTGTGAACGAGAATACTTGGAGTATGGATGAAACCGTTAAGTTAGTTAGTTAGTCGACAGATCATCCTCATTGCACATCGAAACGTTCAGTCGATAAGTGCTCGGATCCCCTCCTCAGCAAATCCCGTAGCTTGTAGCTGCTAACGACACCAGTTCTGTGTAGGTTTATCAATCTTCTTTGGCTTCCTGCGTAGTGTTCTTGTTTGGCCACCCCTCTTTTAATTTGCTATTCACGCAGTCTGGCCATAGTTGTAGATTCACAATCATCACCTGGTTCTCGCAACAGTCTTACTTCTCGTAGAGCATTCAGAATGTCAGCCTGGTCCATGGCACGTCCGCCCTCAACAATAGGCTTATCTTCGAGCTTGTCAGCCCTCTCATTTCCTTGTACTTCCGCATGCCCTGACACGAAGATGAAACTAATCTTTGCCAGCCGAGATCGCTCCAGAGGCAGCAACGATTCTCTTCGGATCCACCCCATCTCTGTCCTTTTGAGCATGCTCATTGAGTCGTTAAGGAAACATGCCCTAGTGAATGTCTGTGCCTCGATGCATGTTATTGCTTTACCTACTGCCGTGACTACCATAGTCAGGCTACTTGTGGTTTCAGTGAAAGCACCAGAGTCCTCCTTCACAATTCTCCCTCCGGCCTGCGCCGTGAAGGCCCATGAGCTTCTCACATGTCGGAAGACCAATATCTGTGTAAATGACAGCATCACCGTCTCGCGAATTCTCGAAAGTAAACTCTTGTACTTCCGCCTCCACAGCAGCCGGATTTTCTTATCTGCATTTTCTGTCTATTTGGATGCAAACTGAAAAGGACGTACATAAATCTGTTGGCACTTGTACCCACTCCTCGCCAGGTTCTAAGTCCTCAAGTAAACAGACCTTTTGAAGAGTGGCTTCGGCTTGACCCATCCACGACCGTCCTCTTTTTAACCTGCTGCCCTTCACCTTCATAATTTCACTATGCAGTGGATGTTGTGTGTTTGCGTTAACTCCGAGGCAGGCGCGTGCTCTGCAAATTTGTATTCTGTCTTCAATGGTTGGAAAATCAAGAACGTAGCACATCGCCCTGCATGCTAAATCTCTTGTACATCCAAGAATAATGCGCATAGCTATATTCTGTATCCTCTCCATCCTTTTTATCTGCTTACGGCTGATAGTCATGATTGCCATCGCACACTCAAAAACAGACATGACCAGCCCCTCGTATAGAAGACATAAATGGCATTGCTCACAGTTTGCTGCCGCCATCACCCGCATCGCAACCAAATCCCGCTTGGCCTTTGTTATCACCTGGTCTATGTGCTCATTATAAGCAAGGCTTCGATCAAACCGTATCCCCAGGTAATTTATTGCCTGCGTTCTTTCCACCGTCTCTGAACACAGATTAACAGTTGGTGTTGGAGTGTTGACAATATGATTATTCAACGTGAACCATGTCACCGTTGCCTTTGTTGGGTTGACCATTGCCCCAGCTTCAATACACTAAGTACTTATATGATTGCGTTCGGTTTGTAATTCCACAGCAACCTGATTCCTATCCTTCCCCTGACGATACACTAAAACATCGTCGGCATATGACAATGACCAGGTTCAGTGATCTGCTCGCTAGTGATTCTTACAGTGTAGGCGTTGAACAGTATCGGAAATATTGATGATCCCTGTGGTAGGATATATTGTTGTTGGTTCCGAAGTCCAACTGCCACATCTAAGATCTACTTTCCGTTGGAAGAGGGTTGCAGCGATCCAACTAAGGTGTAATGGACTTATACTGAATTTAAGAAGCTGAAGCATTAAAAAAATCCATTGGTACTCTGTTGTACGCATCCTCAAGATTAATCGCTGCTGCAAAGGTTTCAATGCCTGAAAGGTTTCAACCTTCATAGACATCATGGGCAAAAATTGCTGCATTGGTCCAGGTTTCTCTTTTTGGACGGTACCCAACAGGGGTAGGTGGGAAAACACCTTGCCTCTCTAGTTGGCTTGATATTTTTCTGGCAATTAACTTCTCCAGCAGCTTGCCTATTGTATTCTGCATGGTTATAACTCGATATCCCTGAATTTTTGTGTGGTGTTTGCCTGGCTTCGGCAAGGGAATCAGATAGCTGTGTAACCACTCCTCCTTGATGCTAGCACTCCCTATACTGTTGTTGTACATGTCTGCTAGATTCTCTAGCTAGTTGTCGGTACACCTATTGATGCCGCGTATCTTATGCCATCTGGCACTGGAGCGCTGTTTTTTGATCGTTGAAGCACAGTCTTGATTTCTTTCATGTCACTGTGTCTTCATCCGAAGTGTTCAGGGCCGTGCACCTGTCTGATGTGATCTCCTTGGCAAGATTTCGGCTTCCCATGTCTGTCTGGTTGCTCTGCTCTAGATAGCGTTCAAAGAGACCTTTGCCCTTGTCCTTGTCAGTCCTCTGCCAGATGAGGTCAGCACCTTGGAAGTCAGAAACGCTCTTATTCTTGACTATCCCACTCATGCTTTAATGTAGTCGCCAGAACAATTTCAGTGACTTGTCTGTGCTAACTCTTTGACATACCTCTGCCCATTTTTCGCTTTTAACCACATTGAAAATGTTTTTTTTTTTTTTTTTTTAAATAGCTTCGAATACATAATGATACCTTTAAACTTATTTAAATAAAATAAGTGTGAACGAGAGTACATGGAGTATGAAAACAAATTTCTATTGAAAGATTTTAGTATGCATGAGAGCAAATGATTACGCCACCGTCATGATCAACAAATAATGTGCAGGTAATTACACCATGCCATGAATGTAATATTATCATCTGCATATAAATGTACATATTGTATTCGCCAATGTAAATCACACACACACACACACACACACACACACACACACACACACACTCGCACGCACGCACGCACGCACGCACACACACACACACACACACAACGCACTTTGTAAATACAAACTCTTTTGTACCAAATAAAAGTTTATGTATTTTGTTTTTAACACTTGATGTAGCCAGGACAACCAGCAGAGGCGATGATACAATTGACACACATAGCGTGGGACCTGGTGGAGCGGCTCTGAACCCCTGGGAAACCGCGAACCCTTATTAAAAAAGAAAAAACAATTAAAATGAATCCAGGCAATTTGGGCAAACGCATATGAAGACCTTATTTCACATTACACATTCACTCCGTCCATCTACTGAACTGAAGAATGTACGAGGATTCAATTGTGTTATTCTAAAGGATACCATAAGTTTTTCTTTGGAATTTCAATGACTGAACACAACAATTTATCGATATGAATTCAAACATCGCTTCCAGAATGATACATAGTATGCGGTCAGTACACATACATTTAGAGAATCTTGCTGCATTTGACGTCTGGAGTCTTGTTGCATCGAAAAATATAAAATAAAACATGCAATGGACCGTGTAAATACACACAGTTTTGTACTTCTTCTTCTTCTTTCGTTCGCCTGAAATATGTTTATAACTGCAATGTTGTCTCTTGTATGAATCTAACAGTCTTTTTTTAGTTCATTCAGCGGTCCATAGAGTTTATCTTCCACTGTTGTCTCTCTTGGTTCCTTATCTTCTCTTAGGGGTGTTCCATTTATCTGAATGCTCCCTGCCTTTTGTTTTGGAGAAAGGGTAAATAGAGTGGTGCTGCACTTGTCAGTGTTTATGCTGATACACCATCTATCCGCCCATGCAACAAATGTGTCTACAGCTCTCTGTAGCAATATGGTGGCCACTGATGCATGTTCATTTGCGCTCCACAAAACCAGGTGTCAGGGTCTTAAACTTGGCTCGTTAACCTAACACATGTGAGACAGTACAAGTACAACGTGATTTGACTTAAGACTCAACGACACAACGTTCAATGGATTTATTTACAGATCATATACAATACGATGATCACTACAAGATATACTTGCTACTTCAATACACTTACATACACAATACAGCTCACAGTCTATCTCTCAAGATGTCCAGACACTCGACTTTCAGGCACAGAAACCACACAACGCCTTTCTCTCATCATGCGTCCAGTCGAGTCAACGTCCCAGAGCTGTCTGCCTATAGCTCGCAACTTGCCTCCCACCTGAAGTGGCTTCACGAGGCATGCGTGCGTCTTGCGTCGTCCTTGCCTGACCGCTGGCCGTCTCGTCAGCCAGCAACCTCGCAGGCAGGTAACTACTACTCGCCTGGCGGCGTAACGAAGTTACGGCATCCCTGCTGGGGACTAAGTCGCCTGGCGGCCGTAACGATGTCACTGCATCACTGCACTATTCTAGACTCTGACACAGGTCATCAGCGTACATTGCCGCTTTAATTCCATCGGGTAGATTAGCAACAAGATCATTGATGAAGATTAGAAAAAGTGTTGGGGACAGGACTCCGCCCTGGGGAACACTGTGACGCAATAGTACTTTCTTGCTCTTGAGACCGTCTATCTGTACTCGGGCTCTTCTGTTGTGCAAGTATGTTTTTATCCATTTGTACATTCTTCCATTGACTTTACAGTGTCTCAGTTTCTTCATCAGACCTTCTTTCCAGACTTTGTCAAAGGCTTTCTTCAGATCTATCCAAGCCGCAAGTACCAGCTTCCTCTCTTGGAATGCATCCTCAACTTCTTGAGAGAGGTAGGTTGTCTGATCTTCCGTAGAGTAGCACTGCCTACAGGCAGCCTGCTGTGGCACAAGGATGTTTTCACTTTCAATGTATCACTGTAGTCTGTGATTGATGACGCATTCCATTGTTTTGCAGAGACAACTGGTAAGGCTAATGGGTCTGTAGCTGGAGGCAATGGAACTGTCTTTCCCAGATTTTAGGAGAGGTATCATGATTGCTTCTCTCCAGACTTGTGGAACACTGCCTAAGGTCCATGTATTATTAAAGATCTGTAGCAGCTTTGCTTTGGCCTCTGTTCCTAGGTTCCTGATCATTTCATTGGAGATACCATCAGCTCCTGGTGATTTTCTCATTTTCAGTTTTGATATGGCTAGCTCCAGTTCACTGAATGTGATAGGTGTCTCCATAACCTCATGTACAATTTCCTTCTGTCCTGTATTTTGCCATTTCTCTCGAATCTCTTGTTGTTTCTCTGGACTAATTTCAATATTGTTATCTTGTGCGAATGAGTCCGCAAAATGGTCACCTGCTTGCTTTCCTGTTAAGATATTTCCGTCTTTATGTAGCGCAATTTTTGAGTTTCTCCCTGTGTCCTCATCGTTAAGCTGTTTTATTAGCCTCCATAACTTCATTGTGTCTCTTTCAAAGTTCAGTGACTCTGTTTTCTGTTTTTCTGTTTTCTCCTGCCAGCTTTTCCGTCTAACCTGCAGTTGGGCCCTTTGAAATTTGGCTTTTGCATGCTGATATTTATTGTGGTGCTCTTGGCTGGGATTGGCCTCTGCTTGTTTTCTACATACATCCACATCATTATGCAACTGTTCCAGTTCACTATTCCAGTAGGGTTTATAATGTTTACGGGCTCCTCTTGGTATTGTTTCTCGTGCTGCCTGTAGTATGCATTTCCCAAACTTTTCAACTACTTTATTTATGTCCTTCTCAGTGTTCAGGTTTTTAACCAGTATGCTGGTGCGATGCTTGTACATTGCCCAGTCTGCTTTCTTGTAGTTCCACCTCGAGAGGGTACTGCTTTCACTTACGAGCTCATTTTCTACAGTTAGAAAGACTGGCCTATGGTCACTGCCACCAAGTTGTTTCCCAACAATTCGTGTAATGTTCCACTCCAGGTCTGGTGAATGAAACGCCAGGTCAGGTGTAGTTGTAGAGTGCCATGATCTCGAGTAGAAGGTATGTGGGTCAGACGACTTGTTAATCAGGATGAATCTATTCTCATCCTGCCAATCTTCCAATCTCTCTCCTCTCTGGTCCATGTGATCATAGCCCCAGCTCTGCGAATGGCTGTTGAAGTCGCCACACACAATCATTTTTCCTTTTAATGGTAGTGTGTCCAGTGCCTGTGGGCGGTCATTTGGACAGTAGTAATTGATCAGGTGAAATTGATCAGTTTTGTACTAAATGAAATCACATTAAACAGAGGACATATAAATATAATAGTGGGAAGGGACATAAAGTCCTAACATTCTTATCAAGGGAAATTACTTAAATAATCATATAATTATATTGTAATTTAAGTAATTGTAGAATGTGACTTACGCTTTATAAAACTTTTTATAGTAAACAGCGAATGTTACAGGTTGCATAAAATTTGATATCACTCTTAAGTTATTTTTGAAACTTGTGTAAAAGAAAGGGCTTTATTTTTAATTCATGAGAATTTTATAATTAACTAGCTGACCCGGCCCGGCTTCGCCCAGACTCTGGTGGGGAGCATCTCATTTAATTCATATAAGTAGTCATATAAGTTCTCGTTCCCGTTACCGACTATCTGTCTGTCTGTCTGTCTGTCTATCTGTCTGTCTGTCTGTCTGTCTGTCTGACCCGGCCCGTCTTCGCCCAGACCCTGATGGGGAGCATCTCATTTAATTCATATAAGTAGTCATATAAGTTCCCGTTCCGACTATCTATCTGTCTGTCTGTCTGACCCGGCCCGGCATCGCCCAACTCCTGGTGGGGAGCATCTCATTTAATTCATATAAGTAGTCATATAAGTTCCCGTTCCCGACTGACTGTCTGTCTGTCTGTCTGTCTGTCTGTCTGTCTGTCTGTCTGTCTATCTATCTATCTATCTGTCTGTCTGTCTGACCCGGCCCAGACCATGGTGGAGAGCATCTCATTTAAATTATATAAGTAGTCATATAAGATCCCGTTCCCCACTATCTGTCTGACAAGCAATGCCAAGTTGAAAACATGAAATGGAAAACTGAATTATTGAATTCAAGAAATATTCACTATAGTTATATTGTCTGCTGTAGAGTCGAGAATCTTGCAGGATCGTTCACATAATGAGCATGATTTCGTGAAGTATGTACGGTCAGCCTAAAGTAATACAATAATGTAGTCCTCACTTGCCTGTGGCTGATTTCGTTTTAAATAAGACAATTTTAGAGGCAGTAATAGTGATTTATTTCTTCATTAGGTTAACATCAACAATGAGACTCTTGAGTCATTTGCACTCGTAATGACGTGCAGTTTTTATGTAACACTTGCTGAGACTACTTTAAATAATTTGCAAATAGATAAACTAACTTTGTATTTGAGAAACTTGACATGAAGAATATCATACAAATGTGTTATTTTAAAGTAATAAACTCCTGGAACAGAAAGAGTTATTATTATAGCAGTTTGAAATACAGAAAGTGAAAGCAACAAATAAACTTGCAACTGATACCGGGCATTTGCTGTGAATATACGATGTTATGCACCTATTTTCTAAACACAACTGCACTTGATGTTGTTATTATTGTGCTGGCATGCTGGAAGTATCACATGGACCCCGGCACTTAAATCAACATCTTCTGACAATCATGTTTAGAGGATAATCAATGTTGGATCCAAGTGGTTCAGAGGCAGGAGTCTAAAGCAATAATCAAGGCAGAATGGGTTAAAGTTACACGAGGGCAGCTTTGTCAAATATACCCCAAAACTAAAGGTGTTAGATTACGACTATGACATAAAGCCAAAAATTTCCCCCAGGATCAAATGTGTTAAAGAAACACCAGAACATAATGCATTTAAAAAGCATGAAGACATTTGTACTTTTCTACTATTTCTCATTCTATTCTCCTCATCCTCCTTTTTTTTTTTTATCTTTCTCATCCTTTTCGCCTTCTTCTTCTCAACCTCTTTTTCTTCTTCCCCTCTTTTTCATCCCCAAATTCTACTTCTTCTCATATTCCCATCCTTCTTCTCTTCTTTGCCTCCTCTCCTGCTTGCCTGCCTGCCTGCCTGCCTGCCTGCATGCCTGCCTGTCTGTCTGTCTATCTAGAGGAGAAAAGTTTGCTTAATGCTAGGATTATTTTTTT
This sequence comes from Cepaea nemoralis, assembly GCA_014155875.1. Classification (NCBI taxonomy): domain Eukaryota; kingdom Metazoa; phylum Mollusca; class Gastropoda; order Stylommatophora; family Helicidae; genus Cepaea; species Cepaea nemoralis. The sequence continues at coordinate 10,870 of JACEFZ010003938.1, forward strand.
TTAAATCTTGTATAAATTTCAAGTTATGGCCGAACACCAAATATGATGTCTAACGTAGTGCTTTTTGATAAACAATATTTTTTGTTTTTCTGTCTGGTGCGTAGACGAATAAATCCGAAGATTTTCCAACGCGTGAACAGGCCACATATAGCTGTCCGTGTGTGAAGCACGGATTTTCCAAATTTAGTCCACACACTTGTAGCGATTGTCCCTGTGCTTTGTTGATCGTCATGGCAAATGCAACTCGCACCGGAAACTGCAGGCGTTTGAATTCGAATGGCATGTCTGTTGGAATCATTGGGATGCGAGGCAACAGTACATCTTCTCCTTTAAATTTCCCATTCAAAATTGTAGCTTCGATGATATTGTTCATCATCTTTTTGACTGCAAGCCTGGTACCGTTGCAAAGTCGAGGTGGATTGATGTTTCGGAGAAGAATGATAGGCACACCAATTTTCAATGTTAAAACGTGCGGCGGTATGCCTGGCAAATCAAGGGAATTCAAGAATTCAGTTGGATAATTGACAACTTCGTCTTGATTCATCATAGAATCGTTGGACTTATACGTTGTCGCTTCGCCTGGTATTTCGTTTTGAATGGCGCAATTGATGGCATTGACATCGTTGTTTTTAGCTGCTAATATAGCACGTGCACTGAGCCATTGATGATTTTTGTGATTCCGTGCCATATTTGGGAAAACTTTGTCAATTAATTCGTCTATAGTTGCTGTGATGTTACAGAAGTTTGTTGGCAACGTGATACTATGTGTGGATTCATCGATTGGCATTTTTCCATTCCCAATATCCAACAATTGTTTTGCGAAAACTTCTGCGGATGCATCATGTTGTAGTTGTACACGCATGTTGGTCTTCAAAGTCAATTTCTGAACGTGTCGCCACAAAACTGATGATTTCAGACATGCATTAAGTTCATCAGCGGGTGTTGAACGTGGTATAACTGGTAGAGTTTGTCGAAAATCACCAGACAATAAAATAAGTGCGCCACCGAAGAGCTGTTCATTTCCTCTGAAATCTTGTAGTGTACGATGAAGCGCCTCCAATGCTTTTTTGTGTGCCATAGTACATTCGTCCCATACAATGAGTTGACATGATTGGAGTACTTTACCCATTCCAGAATTTTTTCGGATATTGCATGTTGGTGTCTCAGTGATGTGAATATTCAAGGGCAATTTTAGTGCTGAATGTGCTGTTCGGCCACCATCCAAAAGAGTTGCCGCAATTCCAGATGATGCGATAGCCAGCGCAATATTTTGTCGTGATCGTATGGTTGCCAATATAAGTGAAATGAGAAAAGTTTTCCCTGTGCCCCCGGGCGCATCTAGGAAATACAATCCGCCGGTTTGGCTTTTAATTGCATGCATAATTATGTCATACACTATACGTTGTTCTGGAACCAATTTCAGAAGATTCGTTTGAACAAATGCACACAATTCGTCGACATCAAAGAGTGATTCTCGTTGCAAATCACGATCGAAAAGATCGTTTGCAGATCGATCTGGCGCAGTCATTCCCAATTGTACCAGTGGTTTGTTAGCGATTGCCAAACATATGTCCTCCGTCGAAACCAATGCTTCATTATACACATTTTGTGTGAATTGAATGTCCGGATTTTGATTCATTGCACGCAAACGATGTAGGATGTCTTCACTCATACAGTCTTTGTATTTTTCCCAAAGATCTTTTGGATTGGATGGGAAGCAAGTTGTCAATATGATGGCAAATAATGTGCGTATTTGCTGTGGTTGAGCAGTATTTGATGCATCAGCGAGTGAAGTGTCCCAGTGTGCATCGTTTTCAAGAAGATGTAATTCTTGGCAAGTTTCACGATAAGTGGCACATACTTGACCGTTTACTGTTCTTAATTCTTGAAAGGATGTCGGTCCACGTACGTTGATTAACAGTAATCGCAAGTAAAAGCATTCTGCATTGTTTGGGTGAACAGTGTACAGACGGCCTAACGCGTCGGTCGAATATAAATTGGTATGTCCTTCAACTGCTTTACCTTGTTTGCGACGTTGAAACTTTTTCGCTGATGCATTCCATGTGTAGTATGTTGGCACTTCAGAGTAAAGTAGTGTCTTTGCAAACATATCATTCCCACACAATGAAAAAAATGCAGTTAACGTTGTTGGTGGTGGTGACAATGCTCGTTCACTTGCATTTTCTGTTGTGAAGTACACGCGCTGTCCATTTTCAAGGTGCACTGCCAAATGAACAACTGTTGGATGACGTTCATGGATTGGAAATGATAAAATACGCCATACTGCTTCATTACTATTAATGTAGCGTCCCACTTGATATTGGTCTATTTCATCGATAGACGCAGTTGCATTTCCCACTCCAAAAACTGCCATATCGCTTCCTTTGTTGACATATTTGCAAATGTACTTGATCGATTTAACCGAATTGCAATACTCGACATTGATGTGTGCTTTGTACGTTTTCGAGAGTAACGGTGAATACGGTACAACCCAACGATTATCGACTTGAAGATCATTGTTTCGTACTTTTAAAGTGATAGATTTGCCGCCATCTTCAGTTGAGCGTCGACGATATAGTGGATATCCGTCATTGCCAGTGATTGTCTCTGCATGTAAATGTCTTGGGTACCGTTTTGTGCATTTTCCATCAGACATGCAAGGTGAATTGTTATTGAGGAAGCCACATGGACCATGAATCATGTTTTTGGTGACGACTTCAAGTAACTCTGGATCAATGTCGACATCTGGTATTTCTGCTGAGATGACTTGATCAATTTGATCTGGTGTGATTTTTCCATCAACCAAATCAAAATGTGTGCATGTGGCAATCCTCTTTTTTGCCATTCGATGGAATACATCCAACAGCGTGTCTCTCCAAAAACGTGATGCTTGACAATTAAATCCATTAAAGATTTCAATTTTTGTTTGAACACACGTGCGGAAATATCAGGGCGATCTGATGATGATTGTCCAGTTAACAACAGTTCTGTTATTTCATCCCATGTAGGATTGCATGTGAAGGTAATAAACAAATCTGGGCGGCCATATGCGCGAACATATGTCATTGCATCTTGTGCGTATTCATGCATGTGCCGCTTGACCACCCATCTGACTGTGTTTGAATCAGTGTTTCTGATTCTGGTGTCTTGGTCCTCCTTCCTCTCACAAGTTTTTGTGTTCGTCTGTGGGTAGTCGTCGCTCTTCTTATTGGTAGTTTCATTGACTGTAGGTTCAGATACTTTATTACAGCTTGCATGCAGACTCTCCAAAGGCAGGTTCGTCTTCTTGATAGTCTGGTCGGTTTTCTCACTATGCATCTTGGAAGCTGCTTGTTTCTTTGTGCTATTACGACGTGCCATTTCCCCCCCGTATCAGACTGCTTGAAATGTGTAAGGCGTCTTGGCTTGATAGCGCTGAGAAGTGCTGTCAAGCGAATCGTGTCGATATGATGGCGGAAAACACTAAAGATGCGATGATATTGTTCAACATCTTTTAGATAACTTCTTAAGTATAGAAAGATGAGTTACAATGTTATGCATTATGCATTATTTTTATGTAAACTTTGAAAATGTCTAAAAGATTGTATCATTATTTATTATAACTCATATGCCGGTACATAACTATAGACAAAGAGTTTATAAATCATTGAAAACGATACAACAATATGACTATAAGTTATACAACAATGTTATTAAAAGTTATGCCCCTTGAAATAACTTTTTCTAGAGTTAAGTCCCTTAGCTAATGTGTAGTCACGTCATTTTCTTCCCTTTCCCAAGCGTTTTGGTTCGGGGATTCTTTCATCATCATCATCATATATTTACGTACGTATTTTGGGAATGGGAGGAGGGAGGAGGAGGAAGAAGAAAAAAAATACGACAGTTGACAGCTCTGGAATGAAAGGAAGGCGTGTAGAAAATTTCATCTCAATCGGATGGGCCGTTAACGAAAAAATAAAGGACATACATATTTACATATTTACATATTTACATACATACACTTTGTTTTATAGATATAGATTGTTGTAATTTTTCATGATAATACATTCAACATTTTTTAGTTTTGTTAATGCCATTGAATACTTTTTGAGTTACATAATAATTTTTGTCCGGCCTGAGACAGGCCAAATATACTTAACATTCAGCACTTTGGATTGTTACCCAATACAACTAACAAACTAGTCTTTGCTTGCTCTCTCAGTCCCTTTCGCGTGGTCGCTCAAGCATCATCATCATCATCATCTTCCACTTCTGCCGCCAAGCGTCGTGGGGAGGAATAATCTGCGTTCCAGCGCCCGGTGGACGGCACTGGATAGTGTCATTCCGTGTGGTTGTACAATGTCTCTGATGTCGTCAATCCATTTTCTTCTTGGACGTCCTCGTGGTCTCGTCGCAGATGATCTTTGATGTAAGACCAGTGATGGTAGTTGCTGATGTTGCATTATAACGACATGGCCAAACCACTTGATCTTCTGTCTTTCAATAAATGTGGCACAAGGTGTTGATCCCACAGTCTGTCTGATAGTAGCATTTCTTACTCGGTCTCGGATTGTTAAGTTGGCTCAAGCAAACGCCATATGTACCTGTTTTGCAATTGATTTTGTAAACTGTTATGCTTGTTGGAATGTTTAATGTATGGAAAATGTCAAACTTCTGGAAGTCAAAGTCACTCAGCCAACATACGAAAATTAAAATCTTCAATTCTTGTGTGATTCCAGTGCTAACGTATGGATGAGAGAGTTGGAAATCAACGGTAGCTTTAGATAAAAGATTAGACAATTTTGAGAACAAATGTCTTAGAAGAATTCTAAACATCCAGTGGACAGATTTCAAAACCAATGCGCAAATAAGACAAGAGACTAAGCAAGATTATTGTATCCAATTTTATAAGAAAACGCCGTTGGAACTACATCGGCCATGTACTCAGAATGGACTAAGACAAGACTCCCCTACCAAGCCCTCAGTATGGTCACCAGTAGGGAAAAGAATACGGGGAAGACCAAGAGAGACCCTGCGTAGAACCATCATCAGAGAAGGCTCATTCAACGGCCAAGTGAACATCCAAGATCTACAACAGGTAGCAGCGAACATGAAGACCCATGACTTCTGCCCTATGCGCCGACTTAGGCTCAAGAGGAAAAACTAACTAACTAACATACAAGATGTACCATTTTCAGAAAGCAAAAGTGAATGAGAATACTTGAAGTAGAAAGATTCAGTGATGACGTTAAACTTGTTTAAATACAACTAAGCGAGAATGAGAATACTTGGAGCATAAAAGAATTTCTATTGAAAGATTTCAGTATGCATGAGAGCAAATAATTGGTCCACCATCATTATCAACAAGTTATGTGTAGGTAATTACATCATGCCAAGAATGTAATATTATGATCTGTATGAGTGTATATGTTATATTCGCCAACGTAAATTAAAAACAAAAATACGCACACACGCACAACACACCTTGTAATCACGAGGGGAAGTCAATAATACAGTCACAGATGGCTGTAGAAAAATAACTAAATATGATAAGAACTTGAAATCAGTTTATTTGTATAGATACATTGTCCCTTTATTTCTCAACATAATTTCCCCAACATTGATGCACTTATCCCATCGTTTTATCAGTCCTCCCAAACCGGCTGCATAGAATTGCGTGCTCTGTTTTCTAAACCACGTTTTAACTTCACATTCAACTTCTGCGTTCATTCGCGAAATGTCTCCCGCCAAGGTGGGTTTTCAGTTTACCAAAAAGGTGGAAATCGCTAGCTGCTTAAGTCAGGGCTGTAAGGTGGATGTTCCAGAACTTCCCACCTTATTTGGTGAATTTTCTCCTGAGTTAATCGAGCCGTATGTGGTCTGACATTGTCATGAAGAAGCAACACTCCTCTAGGTCAGCAGTCCTGGACGTTTTCTTCGAATTGCATCATAAAGCATCGATAGAACTTCACAGTACCATTCAGTATTCACATTGTCACCTTTCCTTATGAATGTCATTTGCAGGCAGTTATTATACCCACACAAAACTCACAACAGAACGTTGCTCTTTGGTTGTACACTCCGAAAGTCACTCGTTATTTTGTTTAAGCACTGCGCATGCGCATGAGACACCTAGCGCCAACTGACGAACGGGAATATAAGGTTCGATGTTGCTGTCACCTAACGACACCTGTAGAAAACACCAACTACATTTACCTGCCATCCCACAGAACTGTGTAATTTACTTATTGACTCGCCCTCGTACAAGACAAAACCAGAGAGAGAGAGAGAGAGAGAGAGAGAGAGAGAGAGAGAGAGAGAGAGAGAGAGAGAGAGAGAGAGAGAGAGAGAGAGAGAGAGAGAGAGAACGAAGAACGAAAGAGATAAAGAAATAGAGAGATGAAGAGATGAAGAGAAAGAGCGAAAGACATAACGAACAAACTAACTTTATTTTCAAAGGGTCACAAATTGGGCACGGAAGCCCTTCTTACATTAGGCCCTTCCAGTCACTCATCTTTGGTTCGTCAATTATATATTATGCATGTTACATACACAAAGGAAAACAAAACAGCGTCAACTGAATGTTGTAAACAAAAACAATGTATATTACTATGTTATGAGACAGGCAGACACACGTGCACAGGGACATGCATAAACACATACACATATAGAGAGGGGGAGTGTGGGTGCTCGCGAAAGAGAGAGAGAGAGAGAGAGAGAGAGAGAGAGAGAGAGAGAGAGAGAGAGAGAGATAGAGAGAGAGAGAGAGGGGGGGGGGAAGGGCAGAGATTATTTAATTTGATTTAAGACTATATTGTATTTCGAAGTTCTCAGACAAATTGGACAGACACAGAGATAAATGAATAATTAAGGACACTATTAAAGAATTTTCTAAGGAACTCGGATTTCCTCAGTAACCGTAATTATTTCTATTTTAGTTGTTAGTTAACTTGTTTGTATTGTGTCAGCGTGCGTGATGGTGTTTCCGTCTGTATGTGTGTGAGTGTGTGCGTGTTCGTGTGTGTGTCCGTATTATTTCACATCTGTCTTTAGTACAGGAGCTAGGAAAGATAAGTTGCTCTGATCTGCCGCTATAACTAATAATGTAATAATGATCAAAGCCGGCTCCCTGGCCGAGGAGTTAGCAGCTTTCTACGTTAACCCCGAATACTCTCGTGGTTGACGTAAGCGCACGAGAATTAGAAGTGGTTCGAGTCACGCCAGTCACATATGAGAGTCATGGAGCCGGTCGCTCAGAAAGTCGTGGCGTGCTGATGAGCGTAATCTAGCCTAGGAATCAACATACAGCTGAAAGATGCTGGTGTTGACCGCAATATCCTGAAACAGGATGGAAACGCGGAAAAAAAATAATGATCAAAGTCTACTTGTTGATCCTCCTCCTCCTCCTCCTCCCTCCTCCTCCTCCTCCTCCTCCTCCCTCCTCCTCCTCCTCCTCCTGTTCGCTTGAAATTTGTCTATAACTGTAATGTTCTCTCTTGTATGAATTTAACTGCCTTTTTTTGTTCACTCTTTAGTCAATTGTGGTTTATCTTCCAGTGTTGTTTCTCTAGGCCAGAATAGAATGGATGTAAAAACTCTGTTCACTCAATTATCACGAGCAAGTTAAGCTTGTCTGTGTGTACGATGGTGATTGATAAGACCGATGCGGACTTGTAAAGTTTTTGGTCAGTGAAGACATGGAATGTTGCTGAGAGTGTACATTTTATTTGCCCCCTTTTCTAACCCGTCACCGCTGCTCTGCTTTGATACATTTCTGGGTGCCTTGCTTTCAGGGATTTGAAAAGCTCTTGGTCAGTGATGGCATGGAATGTTCGCTGAGATATTAATGTTATTTGACCCATTTTTCTACTCGTCGCCGCTGCTCTGCTTTGATACCTTTCTGTGCGCCTTGAATGCCCCGGGATCTTCACGCAGAGATGTAATGATTGCTATAAAACTCTTCACGCCTCAGTAAAAAGTCTACTGCCGCGAAGGATGTATCAAAAATCATGGTACCCGACTTTTCCCACCTTCTCTGGAGGGTACCGTCCAAACAAAGAAACCTCTACCAACGCAGCAGTTTTTACCCATGGTGTGCATGAAGGTTTACACTCAGGCATTGAAACATTGCTGCAGCGATTGATCTTGAGGATGCGTACAACAGAGTGCCGTTGGATTTCTTAGTGTTTCAGAATCTTGTGGCAGTTGGACATTCATAAGGAAATGTGACAATGTGAATTCTGAATCTACTGTGAAGTTCTATCGATGCTTCATGATGCAATTCGAAGAAAACGTCCAGGACTGCTGACTAGAGGAGTGTTGCTTCTTCATGACAATGCCAGACCACATACGGGTCGATTAACTCAGGAGAAAATTCACCAAATAAAGTGGGAAGTTCTGGAACATCCACCTTACAGCCCTGACTTAGCCCCTAGCGATTTCCACCTTTATGGTAAACTGAAAACTCACCTTGGCGGGAGACATTTCGCGAATAACGCCGAAGTTGAATGTGAAGTCAAAACGTGGTTTAGAAAACAGAGCACGCAATTCTATGCAGCCGGTTGGGGAGGACTGATAAAACGATGGGATAAGTGCATCAATGTTGGTGGACATTTTTGGAGAAATAAAGGGACAATGTATCTATACAAATAATCTAGTTTCAAGTAGTTCTCATATTTAGTTATTTATCTACAGCCATCTGTGACTGTCTTATTGACTTCCCCTCGTGATTACGAGGTTTGTTGTGCGTGTGTGCGTATTTTAATTTTTTTAATTTACGTTGGCGAATATAACATATACACTCATATGCGGTCAATATTTTAGTCCAACTGTCTGATGTAGGGATTGAGCACCTGACTGTGGCATCAGCACACCGGATGTTTAAGAAGACGCGTTTATATACATTCGACCATGCTGACCTACTATGATATTATTGTAGTGAAAATTATATGTAAGTTAAGTAATGTAGTATTTTCAATAGGCATACATAACAGCAACGATTGAAAATAAGATATCACTACGTCTGTAGAGCACTGACTGCGAGAGATCAGTGCCAGTTTCTTTCTAAAGCTGTCGAAGAATCTTAAATAGTTGTAAAAGTCGATTGGATCGACTTCATTGCACCGGGTTTTATCCCATATGGCTCGGTCTCCTTTCTTTTTCTTATGTTGTTAATTATGTTGGTGCTTGTTTTTCTTGTAGAACAAATCAATGTTTACTACCTAAATTTCTTCTTTGTTTCCTGTGTGACTAAACTGAGTCGACTTGTGGTTACCCCCCCCCCCCTGCCCCCCCGTCCCCATGTGTCTCCACCTTGTCGCGAGGTGGGGGGGGGGGCTTGCGTGTCCCAATGACCCCAAGAGCTATGCCGATGGACGCACAACTATGTGTCGGACAGGGCTTGGGTTAGGGACCAGACCAAGTGAGACACAACCTGCTGCTATGCAGGTAGACTGAGGATTGCAGTCAAAAGTTCAAATCAAGCGCACGAAGGCAAAATCTCTTGGTCCAGACACATACTCTAAGGCTCTCAGCCGAGGGATATAGGTGAACACGTCTAAGCCATACACCTTCGGACGTGATAGCCGGGCCGATACTCACCAATCTCAGAATGGAGGAGAGATACTGAGCACGCTACATGCTTAGTCCAGATACCTGTTCGAAGGCTCTCAGCTTAGGGATATGAGGGATATCCGGATAAGAGGGCCTGGCCCTTATTCGCTCACTGATACATAGAGATAAGGTGCTGAGCCGGAAGGACGTGTAGCCTACCTCGTGAGCAGTTACTAAAGGTGGAAAAGCACGCAATGGTTACGATGGAAGTCTGCATCAACACTCATAGAGTGAGCGTAGTCAAAGGTGGAGGATTGTCTCTCTCACATGAAATGGATCGCTTGGCTAGCGAATCCATTACGTGGAAGCCTGAAGCAAAAGCTTGCTAGGTGGATGTCGCCAGCAGTCTGTCCGTCCCTGGTTTGTGCTTGAGCAACCAGTGGCAGACGGAGAGCCCAATACATTGAAGTGAGGAATTAAAGCAGCCATGAGCAGGGCGTGAGCCCAGTCTTAGAGCAGCATGTGCCGGCTCTGCAATTATGGAAGCCTCCTTGGATAGCGGGGGATGCCCATGGTCTGCCCCTGCCTTCCATTGAGGGTTGACCGTGATGTCTTTGACCGTCCTACCTAGACCAGCTGAGATGTGGGCAACACCACAACAGTAAGAGTCTAACGTTCCTTGAAACCCCGGGAAGGCAAACCCGTAAAAATGCCCGCTGAAGTTGGATGTTCTGGCCTAATGGCGAAAATAAAACAGGCACAACGCAAAAACGTCCGCGTTAAATGTCTTTCGTGGTTGGAACAGCTCTGACTAATTAGGTTTCCTAATGTCCTTCACGTTCGAAACAGCTCTGAGTAGCTAGTTTTCCGATTGTCCCTCGTGCTAGGAACAGCTCTGACTAGGTAGTTCTCCGAATGCACCTGGTGTCCGGAACAGCTCTGACTAGCTAGTTTTCCAAAAGTCCGTCGTGGCAGAAACAGCTCTAACTATCTTGTATTCCGGGCACAGCGACTAGCACATGTCCGAATCGAAAACTCGCTGAGTGGACACCGTCTGCAGACCGGTCTGGTTTGTGTGGGAACGGCCCGTGGCGAACGAAGTGCCCAATATATTTAAGTGAGGAATTAAAGCAGCCACGAGCATGACATGGCGATTCCCAGAGTTAGCCCAGCACCAGAGCGCTATGTGTCGGCTCTGCAAACATGGAAGCCTCCCTGGATGGTGGATAATGCCCATGGACTGTCCCTGCCTTCCCTTGATGAATGACCGTGAAGTCTTCGACCGTTCCAGCATGACAAGCTGAGATGTTGACAGCACCACAAAAGTGAGAGTCCCCCAGGAATGATAACCTGGTCAAAAATGCACGCAAAAGTCGGATAAGTTGGCCCAAGGGTTTAGGACCAAGGGTGCATAACAACACATCGCAATCACATCTGAAAAAAAAACACTCCGGATGAAAAGAAGAAGAAGAAGAAGAAGAAGAAGAAGAAGAAGAAGAAGAAGAAGAAGAAGAAGAAGAAGAACTGTTGTAAAGCTGTGGAAATGTAAACAATACAAAATAGCACGAATTAATGCAGCTTAACAGAACACAATTACGGAATACATAGGACATTGCAACGATTAGCCTTCATCGGCAAACAAATACACAAAACACAACATAGAAACACGAGAAAGACAGTACATTGAATATTTCACAGCCTGGGATTATGAGATATGTAGCACACCCCCCTCCCCTATTTTGTAATTGTCTTTACATTGTTGTCCTTTGTTTTATCTTTCTATTTTTGTATTCGCGTATTGTGCTTTCACTTAGTCACTGTAGTGTCTTCCCCGTGTTTATATGCTGTATTTCGTTTATTTGTTTGCAGAAAGAGGGCTGGGGCCGCGATGTCTTATGACTATGTTTTCGTAATAGCATTCAGTATATCGGCCTGGCCCATGGCTCGTCTGTTCTCCACAGTAGCCTTACATGCAAGCCTGTCAGCCCGCTCATTTCCTTGTACACCCGCATGCCTTGGCACGAAAATGAAACTAACTTTTGCCAGTAGAGATCGTTCCGGAGACTACAACCACTCTCTTCAGACCCATCCAATCTCTATTTTCCTGAGCATACTCATTGAGTCACTAAGAAAGCCTGCCCGAGTGAAGGTATGTGTCTCAAGTCATGTTATTGCTTTACTTACTGTCATGACTTCCATAGTCAGACTACTTGTGTGATGAAGGCAAAAGCACAAGAATCGTCTTCACAGTTCTCCCTCTGGTCTGAACTGTTAAGGCCCATAAACGTCTCGCTCGTCGAACGACCGACCCATTTGTTTAAATGATAGCATCAACATCTAAAAAATTCTCGAAGATCAAGGCCTATACTTCTGCCTCTACAGCAGCCGAATGTTTTGTCTGCGTTTTCTTTCTAGTTGGATGCAAACTGAAAAAGACGAACATAACTCTTTTGGTACTTGCACCCACACCTCGCCAGGTTATAAGTCCTCAAGTAAACACACCTGTTGAAGAATGTCTTCTGCTTGACCCATCCACGACTTTCCTCTTTTTAACATGCTGTCCTTTGCTTTCTTAATTTCCCTATGCAGTGGATATTGTGTGTTTGCGTTGCCTTTGAGGTAGGCATATGCTCTGCAAATGTGTATTCTGTCCCCAGTGGATGGAAAATTAAGAACGTAGCGCATCGCCCCATACACTGTTGCTTAACAGCGCTTTGCTTGCCTGCTTGTGTTCGTTGGCTTGAGCTCCAACGCGAAGTCCTGTATGTCGGATGAAGGCATCCTGTTGTCCAACATCAGTGTGATGTCATACAGGACCTGAGGTTTGCGTGAGTATCCTGTTGTCCCATGTCTGGCTTATTGGTGTGCAGACTGGTGGTTCCTCGCCGTACAGGCAGACACTCTTCGACTTGGGAGGAATCGGCGATCCTATTGACTTTAGCCAGGACCCCGAAGGGACCTGTTGTCCAGGACGCTCGACGAGGACGCGTCAATAGGTCTTGGCCAGTATATAACCCGGCCCTGGTGCCTTGGAAACACCTCTGCGTCCCTGAAGAAAAAAAAACGCTTTAAAGAAAAGGGATATACTGTACATCCATGAATGATACGCATAGCTCCGTTCTTTATACTTTCTCTCCTTTCAGTCTGCTTATGGCTGAGACTTGGGATCGCCATCACATACTCAAAAACAGAAAGGACCAGACACTCATAAAGAAGACATAGGTGGCGCTGCTCACAGTGTGCCGCTGCCGTCACCCGCATCGCAGCCAAACAAGGCATGACATTTGTTCTCACCTGGTCTATGTGCTCAGTATAAGCAAGGCTTCGACCAAATCGTATCCCCAGGCGATGAACACACTCAAAACTACTTCAAACACTATCATAATACAGAAATTTAGTTTAGACTTGCAGAATGAAGGCTATGTTTAATTCCCTTACTTTCAACAGAACCTTATGTTTACAAATGTTCAAATACAAACTATCTACTATATGTCATAGTAAAATAAGTAAATTTAGTTTAACTTAATTTATTTGCATTTGAAGATACCGGAAATAAAGATTGTATGATTGTAAAGGCCCTGAAAATACGAAATAAAAATACGATCTTCAAGAACCAGCATTAAAATGGAAATTTTGAATTTAAACCCCGGGGTGGGAAAAACCTTTGTACAAAAAAAAACCAAATAGGAAAAATTTTAACCCCGCAC
>JACEFZ010003939.1:0-35520 GCA_014155875.1 Cepaea nemoralis
CTAACACAAACAAACTAACTAACTAACTAACTAACTAACTAACTAAACTAACTAACTAACTAACTAACTAACTAACTAACTAACTAACTAACTAACTAACTAACTAACTAACTAACTAACTCTCATAACTAACGATGGATGCTAGGTTAAGATTAGAAGAGGATAAACAGATAAAAAAATAACAATTAGATGAGGGGGGAGAGGTAAAAAAACACAGGGCGGTTTTATATTTTTAACCACAAACATGAGGAGATAATTGTGGTTTAATGGTAACCCAGAAACATTTTCAAAGAAGAGTACTTTCCCCTGAAAGGATAAGAGCTGTTTCGTGATGGCTCCGCGACCTTTAACCTTTCGGTATCTGAAAACAGGAATCCGTCTTATCTTTACGAAACACAAAATTGAGTTGGATCATTCTTTCAACAGCGATTGCAAAGCGACCTCGTAAAATTCTGAACCGTTCATAATTCAACAGTAACAATATCTTATCTTTACAAACATAGGCAGATATTCTTTTACACAGTCAATCAATCATGTTCCATGCCGGAAAGCTTGGGCGGTCATGACTCGCCATTTCTCTCGATCATCATAGTCGTGGATCCAGCTCAGTGTCCCTGTCTGGACCATGCAGCCAAACCATCCAGGTATTTACTTCTCGGTCTTCCCATTGGTCCTGTTCCCCTCAATTTGCCAGTTGTCACTAAGTTCTCCAATCCATTTCTTCTCATAACATGTCCCAAAGATTTTGACTGTCTATGTCTAATTTCTCTAATCAATTTACGATTTTCATTTGTCTCCTGTAGTACTTGGTCATTGGTTTTTCTGTCTGTCCGTGGTACTCTTTGCATTTTCCTCAGAAACCACATTTCTGCAGCCATCAGATGTTTTTCAGCTTGACTGCACATTGTCCAAGTTTCACATCCATACAAAAGAACAGGCTCTATGTAGCACCTCAACACTCTTTTTCTCGTTTCAATTGACATCTTTTTATTGGTCAGAATGTTTTTCATCTTGCTAAAGGCTAACTTTCGCCATGGCGATTCTTGTTCTAATCTCTTCAAGGCATCTCTCATCAGATGTTATGACTGTTCCGAGATAATTGTATCGATTCACTTGTTGAAGAATATTCCCATTAACTTGTATATTACATTGTGGTATTTCGTTCTTCCTAGTGACGACCATAATCTGTGTCATTTTACAATTTCATTCTAACCTCAGCTGCTCACTGTGTGCAACAACCGCATCTACTAATTGTTGCAGATCCTGCTCATTGTGCAATCAATACTGTATCATCTGCATGTCTAATGTTATTGATGTTTCGTCCTCCAATGCTGATTCCATTTATATCTTCTACATTTTTGAAAATATGTTCACTGTATAGGGAAAAAATATCTGGAGACATTACACATCCCTGTCTCACACCTCTCTTAATAGGCTGATATTGTCTCACTTCATTATCAATCCTTATGGCAGCTTGTTTCCAATATATGTTTTTTTATAAATCTAATGTCTTTCCCATCAATTTGTAGATCTGCAAGCATATCTACCATGTTGACATGTCTTACTTGTCAGGATCTTGCGGTAGCAAGACTCTGGCTCGTTGGCTGACAAGTGAGATAACAAATATTGTCACTTAATAACTCAATGTGACACAATGCAAACACTTTATTTGCGTATCTCGCGTTTCACAATTAATGCATATCTCGCGCAATCACAATTCATCATTACAATCAATACATGCAATCAATCAATACAGCAATACATCAATACAGCAATACACTTACACTCTTACAGGCTAGCTCTCGAATCGCGCTCAAACATATAATTCAAAGCACACCGCATTCAAACGTCTGTCCTCTACGCTCTCCCAAGGCCTGTCTGACCAGCCGTTCAGCATTCGCGTCAGTCGGGGTGGAGTCCCCTTGCGTGCTACACACATTTCACGCTGTCTCCTGACTGACTAACAACGGTTTAGCGTCGCTCAGACTTGAGCCTGGCTGGACTTCTCAGGCGACGTCGAAGACGCCGCGATTGTAGCTAGCGTGTTTAACACTGCTCAGCGTTGAGAATGGCTGCAATTGTCTGGCGTTGGTACAGACGACGCGTTGCAACCTATGGGTGAGAATCTGACATACTCTATAGAAAGCCTGTGTGTAGTCAATAAAGCAAAGATGTATATCTTTGATTACTTCTATAGCACGTTCAATAACTGATCGCAGCATATACACAGCATTTACTGTACCTTTTCCTTCTACAAACCCACATTGTTCTTCCCCTATTTCAAGGGTGACAAAGAGAATCAGTGAAGAGAGAGGGTGACAAAGAGGATCAGTGAAGAGAGAGAGTGACAAAGTGGATCAGTGAAGAGAGAGGGTTTGAAAGTGGATCAGTGAAGAGAGAGGGTGAGAAAGTGGATCAGTGAAGAGAGAGGGTGACAAAGTGGATCAGTGAAGAGAGAGGGTGACAAAGTGGATCAGTGAAGAGAGAGGGTGACAAAGTGGATCAGTGAAGAGAGAGGGTGACAAAGTGGATCAGTGAAGAGAGAGGATGACATAGTGGATCAGTGAAGAGAGAGGGTGACAAAGTGGATCAGTGAAGAGAGAGGGTGACAAAGTGGATCAGTGAAGAGAGAGGGTGACAAAGACAATATTACAGAAACAAAAGAACGGGGGAGGCGCAGAAGAAGAATATAACGAGTATGATGATGATTTGTCCCCCCCCCCCCCCCCACTCACTCGCTTTGAACTCAAGTGTAGTCCACACATGTGTAGACTATTTCTAGTGAACTGACCTGCTGTTTGCGTGCCGACTATTTCTTCTAAACTGACCTGCTGTTTGCGTGCCGACTATTTCTTCTAAACTGACCTGCTGTTTGCGTGCCGACTATTTCTTCTAAACTGACCTGCTGTTTGCGTGCCGACTATTTCTTCTAAACTGACCTGCTGTTTGCGTGCCGACTATTTCTTCTAAACTGACCTGCTGTTTGCGTGCCGACTATTTCTTCTAAACTGACCTGCTGTTTGCGTGCCGACTATTTCTTCTAAACTGACCTGCTGTTTGCGTGCCGACTATTTCTTCTAAACTGACCTGCTGTTTGCGTGCCGACTATTTCTTCTAAACTGACCTGCTGTTTGCGTGCCGACTATTTCTTCTAAACTGACCTGCTGTTTGCGTGCCGACTATTTCTTCTAAACTGACCTGCTGTTTGCGTGCCGACTATTTCTTCTAAACTGACCTGCTGTTTGCGTGCCGACTATTTCTAGGGAACTGACCTGCTGTTTGCGTGCCGACTATTTCTTCTAAACTGACCTGCTGTTTGCGTGCCGACTATTTCTTCTATTTCTAGTGAACTGACCTGCTGTTTGCGTGCCGACTATTTCTTCTATTTCTAGGGAACTGACCTGCTGTTTGCGTGCCGACTATTTCTTCTAAACTGACCTGCTGTTTGCGTGCCGACTATTTCTTCTATTTCTAGGGAACTGACCTGCTGTTTGCGTGCCGACTATTTCTTCTAAACTGACCTGCTGTTTGCGTGCCGACTATTTCTTCTATTTCTAGTGAACTGACCTGCTGTTTGCGTGCCGACTATTTCTTCTAAACTGACCTGCTGTTTGCGTGCCGACTATTTCTAGGGAACTGACCTGCTGTTTGCGTGCCGACTATTTCTTCTATTTCTAGGGAACTGACCTGCTGTTTGCGTGCCGACTATTTCTTCTATTTCTAGGGAACTGACCTGCTGTTCGCGTGCCGACTATTTCTTCTAAACTGACCTGCTGTTTGCGTGCCGACTATTTCTTCTATTTCTAGTGAACTGACCTGCTGTTTGCGTGCCGACTATTTCTAGTGAACTGACCTGCTGTTTGCGTGCCGACTATTTCTAGTGAACTGACCTGCTGTTTGCGTGTCGACTAACTTTCCCTGTTACTAAATATAGGAGAGTGTGTATACATACAGACAGTGCAGCATACAGACACGATGACAGGTAAATAGTTGGTCAGAAAGAAAGAAAGGAAGGATGGAAGGAAGGAAGGAAGGAGGAAAGTAGGAAGGAAGGAAGGAAGGAAAAAGGATGGAAAAAGAAAGCAATACAGAAAGAAAGAAAGAAAGAAAGAAAGAAAGAAAGAAAGAAAGAAAGAAAGACACGATACTTTGACCACATACAATGTCATAACAATCTACTGATAACTATCATCATGTGGCAGATCGTGTTGACCACAACTGGCCACACAGACTCTCCATTCCTGACCAGCTCTCCTACAACATGTACTGTCCTCCCCAATGTTCACTTCAGTGTTCCGTATACTCTGTCGTGCTGGTCGACCACTGCCTCTCTTCCAGGAACCGCGCCTTCCATCACTGTTCACTCTGTGAGTCAGATGTCTTCCGTGTTCGGATCTGAACATCATAATGGCCGGACAGCTTATGGTAAAGGAGCTGGATAGTGATAGAGATATCAACGGACAAATAGTGTCCGGGTCTGGCAAGTATACAGGATACCAGACTGTTCAATGGAAGCCGAAGATAGAAGATGCGGTATATCAAATAGTGTAACACTTCCCTGCGGCGATGGCACTTGATGATTATGGTGATGATTATGATTATCATCATGATCATGATAACACAAGCGACTACGATAAAGTCAACGACCATCATTGTCATGAAACCACGATAATCCCGATAGATGATGAAACAACAGAAGCAGGCTATATTCGAACTTACAAACAGTTTGCAACTAGAGGCCACATTCCCGTCACATCAAAAGCGCCGCTGGTCTATGATGGTTCTGCAGAGACACGGGAAAAGAATTTCCCCGGTGCCTTAAAGCAGACTCAAGATGAAAGGGAAAAACGCCGCCATGATTTGGTTGCCACATGTTGTTGTTGGGTGGCGGGGTAGGGGTATCCCCTATCAAAGGAGAAGTAAGGCGCCTCCTTCCCTCCGCTAGCCTACGGGACACCCTTGGGCAAGGTGGAGTACCCGTTTAGCCCCCCGATCAGGGTTACGTGAAGCCATGGATGCAGGTGGTGGATGAAGATGGAGAGCAGCCAACAGATAGTTGTAGGTTATGGTCTCCACCTTCACGACGGTAGGCAGAGGATCTCTATTTTGAGGAGACAATGGCTACGGTCACTGACCAGTATGGTCACTGCTAGGAAGGAAAGCAATGGCAAACTACCTTCTTTATAGATGCCAAGAAAATCATGTTGTGTGAAATCATTGATAATCAGAGAAACGGCGTAAATGGGTGCTCCATAGGAGCGCCTCGCCCGGTAGGGATAGTCATGCGCACCAGGTGACTCCAGACCGTCAACAGGCTACTAGGTGCAACAGATTAATATCATTGAAAGTAGTAACTTGGAACGTTAGAACAATGAATGCAGATGGAAAATTAGAAAACATCAAAAAAGAAATGGGGAGAGAGAAGATTAACATATTAGGAGTATCGGAAACGAGATGGAAAGGAGCAGGGATAGAGACAGGAGAGGATTGTAAGATTATTTACTCTGGGGGAGAAAAACAGCAAAGAGGTGTAGCCATTATATTAGATAAGCAAACATCAAATTCTGTCAAAGGATATCATGCTGTGTCAGAGTCCTATTAGTCAAATTAAACGGAAGACCTTTTAAAATAAATGTCATTCAAGTATATGCCCCAACAAGTGAAAGCATAGAGGAATTTTATAATGACGTGGAGTCTGCTTTGAAGAACTGCAAAAAATCAGAAATAAATATCATAATGGGTGATTTCAACGCAAAAATAGGACAGCAAGGCGATGGATGCAGTGTAGGCAACCATGGTTTGGGAGAGAGAAATGAAAGAGGATACAGACTTGTAGAATGGGCAAAAGAACAAGAAATGGTTGTAGGAAACACCTGGTTTAAACAGCATCCTAGAAGATTATGGACATGGAGGAGTCCAGACAGCAGGATTAAAAACCAGATAGATTACATCCTGATTAGCAAAAGGTTTCGAAATGCGTTAACAGTCGTAAAAACAGTTTCCAAATGCAGACTGTTACAGTGATCACTAGATTAATTACAGGCACATTGAGTGTAAAGTTAAAGAAAGTCAAGTATACAGCAGGAAACCCTAAATATGACTTGTGCAAATTGAAAACTGACAAGAATACAAGATAATTTTAACATAGAAGTAACGAACAAATTTGATATATTGTCTGATCTAGAGATTCCTGTTTCAAGATGTAGATGATCAATGGGAAACGATGAAGAATTCAATCAGTTGCGCAGCAGAAAAACTATTCCAAAAGTAAAGAAGTGGGCCGTAAGACATGGATGATTGAAGAAATTTTACAACTAATGGGAAACAAGAAGACAGAACAAAAATAATCCTGCCAAATATGAAGAAATTCACAGAAAAGTGAGAACCTTATGTAAGGAGGCAAAAGAAACATGGCTTGAGAAAAATTGCAGAGAAATTGAAAAACCACACAACAGTAAACAATGCGAAACTAATGCACAAAAGAATTCAGGAGCTTACTAATCAAAGAACACGTACATCAGCAGGCTGCCTAAAGACAAAAGATGGAAGAGTCATAATAGAAAAGATCAGATCTTACATGAAATGGTCAGATTATGTGAAAAACCTTTATGACGATAACAGAGACGAACAGTATGATGTCCAAAATAATAATGAAGGACCAGCAATTTTAAAGATGGAGGTTCAGAATGCGCTTAACCATATGAAATCTGGCAAGACCCCCGGTTCAGACAGCGTCACAACAGAATGATTAATGCTTTAGAAGAATATGGAATAGACAAGTTACCAGTCTGCTTAATACAATATATGATACTGGAAATATACCTCAGGAGTTATGTAATTCTGTATTTATTGCAATCCCAAAGAAATCAGGAGCCTTGGAATGTGATCAACATCGAACAATTAGTATAATGAGTCACATCACGAAGATTTTGCTAAGAATTATCATGCAAAGAGTTAGGAGGAAAATACAACCTGAAATAGGAGAAGAACAATGTGGATTTGTGGAAGGCAAGGGTACAGTAAATGCTGTGTATATACTGAGAAACATAATCGAACGTTCTATAGAAGTAAACAAAGATCTACACCTTTGCTTTATTGACTACACAAAGGCTTTTGATAAAGTGAGACATGTCAACATGATAAGGATGCTTGAAGATCTACAAATTGATGGAAAAGTTCTTAGACTTGTAAAAAAACATATATTGGAAACAACAAGCTGCCATAAGAGTTGATAATGAAGTAAGCCAATATCAGCCTATTAAAAGGGGTGTGAGACAGGGATGTGTAATGTCTCCAGATCTGTTTTCCCTGTACAGTGAAAGTATTTTCAGAAATATTGAAGATATGGAAGGAATCAACATTGGGGGACGATGCATCAATAACATTAGATATGCAGATGATACAGTCTTGATTGCAGACAATGAACAGGACCTGCAAAATTTAGTAGATGCGATTGTTACACACAGTGAACAACTAGGGTTAGAATTAAATTGTAAAAAGACACAGATTATGGTCGTCACTAGGAGAACGAAATACCACAATGTAATATACAAGTAAATGGGAATATTCTTCAACAAGTGAATAGGTACAATTATCTCGGAACAGTAATAACATCTGATGGGAGATGCCTTGAAGAGATTAGAACAAGAATCGCCATGGCAAAAGTAGCCTTTAGCAAGATGAAAAACATATTGACCAATAAAAAGATGTCAATTGAAACGAGAAAAAGAGTGTTGAGATGCTACATTGAACCTGTACTTTTATATGGATGTGAAGCGTGGACAATGAGCAGTCAGGCTGAAAAACATCTGATGGCTGTAGAGATGTGGTTTCTGAGGAAAATGCAAAGAATACCATGGACAGCCAGAAAGACCAATGAACAAGTCCTTCAAGAAACAAATGAAGATCGTAAATTGATTAGAGAAATTAGACGTAGACAGTCAAAATTTTTTGGGACATGTTATGAGAAGAAATGGATTGGAGAATTTGGTGACAACTGGTAAGATCGAGGGGAACAGACCAAGGGGAAGACCTAGAAGCAAGTACCTGGATGGCTTGGCCTTGTGGCATGGTCGAGACAGAAACACGGAGCTGATCCACGACTCTGGTGATCGAGTGAGATGGCAGAACATGACCGCCCACGCTTACCGGCATTGCACATGATGGATGGATGTTGTTGACAGGAGAATGACGTCACAAGGTCAATCCCAGAATATATAAAAACAAGCTTGTTGTCGGGAGTTCACAATAAAGTTAACCTAGGCTCAAGTGTTGACTAGCTCAGTGCTCGTAGTGAAAAGAATCCCGCATGTTTACTATCAGTATTTAAGAATAAAACATGTGTCCTTCATGGCATTTTGGAGATTCAATTCGGACTGTGAGCTAGGAATTAATATGGTATCTACACTTAGCATTTAAATGTTAATAATGTAGAATAGTAAAATGATAGTGAAGTATAGAACTTTAACGTAGTAGTTGCTTTGTAGTCAGGTATAAAAACAGTGTCGGCGACAATAGACAGTCGCAGTGTTAAACTAACTAGTGTGAGATGTAAAATAGCTCAGCTAGTTGAGGATAGTGAAAGGGGATGATATTTAGTGTGATTGCGATGGGGGGAGGGGGGATAGAGGAAATGTCCAGGGTGGGATATTCAAGTGGGATTCTACTGGGGTTCTACACTTCGTATATGGGTATTTCCTTGTCTTGCCCTAACTCAGGCCAGGGGAAGGAGCTCCTCTGACATGACAGAGATTGGTTCACTGTCATGGATCTGAGTAAGAATGTAGGCCCACACTCATCTAATTGGAGTCAGTGGCAGATTGCTCTCACCGAGTCTGTTATATCTCTTTCACAGGTTCCCTTCGGGTTTTCAAAGAACACATGCTGAATTGTTTGTATCATGGAGAACTTGGTGCGAGGAGATCTGTTCAGTGGCCTGTGCATTTGGCCCATGAGAAAAGGGTTTATGATGTTACACCACCGGTGTAAGAACAATATCGTGTTTGATTATTTATGATGTCACACCACGTGTGTAAGAACAATATCGTGTTTGATTATCACAATACAAGTGAAATAACATTAAAGTGTTGAGTATCACACTGCAAGTGACATCACATTAGAGTTGAGTATCACACTACAAGTGACATAACATTATAGTGTTGTAACATTTTCACACCACGAGTGAAATATTAATCAGAATAAATCCAAAGAACGAGAACAGTGTAACAGTGTAAACGGTAGGACTTGTAAGGATGAGTCATTTATTCCCAGGAACCGTGTTACTTGTTTTCAGTAGGCAGGGAAGGTTTATGGTTCGGAACCATGTAGACATTTATTAACAGGGTGTATGATCACTGCCAGATCATTATCGGACTAAATTCGTGATTGGTGATCAGGTATCTGGATTATCAAAGGGGCTACCGGAGACAGTCAACATCGCACAAGATGGACACGGCGTGTGGTGAGGTTTTTGTTTACTGACCCGTGATGATGTGGTGTAACTCGTACCATGATGATCTGAATGTGA
This sequence comes from Cepaea nemoralis, assembly GCA_014155875.1. NCBI lineage: Eukaryota > Metazoa > Mollusca > Gastropoda > Stylommatophora > Helicidae > Cepaea > Cepaea nemoralis. The sequence goes on from JACEFZ010003939.1 coordinate 9,527, forward strand.
TCCGGAGCTAATGGTCTAATGTCTACATATACACCTAGAATATGCGAACACACATTCTACACATTACACACACACGCACACACACTTCTCCCACATATACTCTTAGCTTTAATAAATTTCTTGTATTTATTTGTTGAGGCTAAAGTTGTCAAGTATGTTATGTTGGGGAAGAATGAGAGGGGCATGATCCAGGGGTGAGCAAGAGTGAGAAGAAGGTGTCCCTTGGCTGAGGGAGTGTTGTGGACGGAGTCTGGTGGATATCTCCAGAATAGTGATATTGAAACTGGGAAAAAAATTGTGTGTGTTGATTCCCCTCACTCTAGGGACGACACTATAGAAGTAATATCTCTCAAGACACTAGAGAGAGAGATAGCGAATTATGTTTACGACAATCATGATAACGATAATTACGTTGTTGACCATTATGATGATGATAATGATATAACCATTTTTATGACGACGACGACGATGATGATGATGATGATGATGATACTGATGATGATGATGATGATGATGATGATGATGATGATTATGATGATGATGATGATGATGATGATGATGATGATGATGATATTGTCGTCAACAATTAGAACGACGACGACGACGACGATGATGATGATGATGATGATGATGATATTGTCGTCAACAATTAGAACGACGACGACGACGATGATGATGATGATGATGATGATGATGATGATGATGATGATGACGACGACGATGATGATTATGATGATGATGATGATGATGATGATGATGATGATGATGATGATGATGATGATGATGATATTGTCGTCAACAATTAGAACGACGACGACCACTATGATAATGATGATGATGATGATGATGATGATGATGATGATGATGATGATGATGATGATGATAATGATGATGTTGATGACGATAATAATGATAACAATTATTATTATGATAATAACGATAATTATATGTTGATGGCGATGATGATGATAAACCTACATCTATGTATGTCACCTTAAAGAGACATAACAATGCAATTCAAAACATAAAAACATCTCAGATCCAGTAACACCGAACAATAAAATTTGACCATATAAACACTCACTGTTTCGTCTCGTCTGTGTATTCATATTCCTTATGTCATTCACAAAAGCCACATTGTATTGACATATGTAATGACATTATGAATGCCAGGTCAGGGAAAAACGAACAGCACGGACATGGAGCAACACAAACGAATGAAATGACACAACCCCGACAGCAGAACAACTCACATACATATCTGATGGTATCGCGAGTCGCGAGGACATCCAGCCATCGAGGGAGCGAAGAGAGCCGCGCTACTCGTGTCTCTTGGATATCGCTGCTCGTTGTCTCTTCTTAAGACAACACCCAAGACGGAGAAATTGAGCGATGACGCAAGTGAGGCATCAGTGGCGGGCGAGAGCAACAAACTGACATCCGTCCGTTTGTTGAGCACGGCTCGCATGTCCACCGCGTGCCCTGGCAACCGTGGCGCATTTATCTCGTCATTATGTCGTTTTTGCGGCTGCTCAATTAGATCATTACATCGACTGTCTCCTTCCAGCACTGTTTATTGTTTGTGGCTGACAGGAGTTGCATTGGTCATACGCGCCTGGTGTCTGCTTTATAGTCTTTCATCCCAGACGGCAAAGATATCGGAATAATAAAGAGTATATACTGACAGCGGGTCTCTGTGGCAAAGGTGTTACGGACGCTGTTCGTAACTCCGCTTACCTGCGTTCGAAACACAGCTGCGACCGATTTTGGCAGCAGATCGTGTCGCGCTGGGTTTTAACGTCAAGGTATGGGAGCTGGTCGTTCAGAAAGCAATGGCAAACTACTAAAAGCAAACATGCCAAGACATCAACAACAGAAGTGGTGGTGTTGACAGCGATGTCCTGTAAATAGGATATGGAAGAAATAAAACAGAAAAATAAAACATATACCGACAGCAAACAGCAGCTATACGAATGAATAATCATAGAGGTAAGCTTCAGTGCACAACGAAGGGCGTCAGACAAGGATGTGTATTGCCTCCTGATTACTTTTAATTGCACAGTGAATATATGAGATCTACAGACAAAATGCCAGAGATTCTGGTTGGTGGATTTAATATAAATAACGTGCGTTACGCTGATGATACAGTCTTGGTAGTAACAAGTCAGAAGGAACTACAGGAAATGGTAGATGCAGTGGTTGTGGAAAGTGAAAAATACGAGTCTTAACTTGAATAATTGGAAGACCTAAGTGACGCGATATCAGACAGACAGACAGACAGACAGACAGACAGACAGACAGACAGACAGGCAGGCAGGCAGACAGGCAGGCAGGCAGGCAGACAGACAGACAGGCAGGCAGGCAGGCAGGCAGGCAGGCAGGGCAGAGCATGTTCCTTGCCCGATCTCAAAGCCCAGTACGGCCCATCCTGAACCAATCAGCTCACCCTAAGAGAGTACAGTTCTCACGCTGGAAGAGTGGTATTCTCACGCTGGAAGAGTGGTATTCTCACACTGGAAGAGTGGTATTCTCACGCCGGAAGAGTGGTATTCTCGCAGTGACAGGGATTGTAGAGTTCAGTCTCGTTCATCCAGCTTATTCGCCATCTTGAATTCCGTTGTCATTGACTACGAGATCTCGCGAGACGGCCACTGTAGTGCTGGGCTGAATCCGGTTCCGGTAGGGATAATCCAATGGGAAACTAGATATCCCAAGACGATTCTGTGGCTGGAACAATGGCTCAAGTCCTGGCTCGAAAAATTGGATTAAATGACCGGGCACGATTTGTCGCTGTGTGTCTCTCGATTTAGCATCTACTGTCTACCACCGTCTGTTTTACCCTCTTCATCACATTTGTCTTTGTATTATATAGCAGTAATAACAATAACGACGAGACTAGTAATGATAATTATGGTGATGATTGGTTGGTTGGTTGGTTGGTTGGATCTCCTGGAATACAGTTACTAGATCTCCTGGAATACTGTGATCGGATCTGGAATACGGTGACTGGATCTCCTGAAATACTGTGATTGAATCTCCTGGAATAATGTCATTGGATCTCTTGGAATATTGTAATTGGATCTCCTGGAATATTGTGATTGGATCTCCTGGAATATTGTAATTGGATCTCCTGGAATATTGTGATTGGATCGCCTGGAATATTGTAATTGGATCTCCTGGAATACTGTGATTGGATCTTCTGGAATATTGTGATTGGAGCTCCTAGAATATTGTGATTGGATCTCCTGGAATATTGTGATTGGATCTCCTGGAATATTGTAATTGGATCTCCTGGAATACTGTGATTGGATCTCATGGAATATTGTGATTGGATCTCCTGGAATACTGTGATTGGATCTCCTGGAATGCTGTGATTGGAACTCCTGGAATATTGGGATTGGATCTTCTGGAATATTGGGATTGGATCTCCTGGAATACTTTATTGGATCTTCTGGAATAATGTGATTGGATCTCCTGGAATAATGTGATTCAAACCTGTCCCGGACCGGCGCTGTGGCTCAGAGGGCAGTGAACGCTTGTCACATTTCGAGTCGATTGTTGGAAATCAATCGCGGGAGATTTGGAAGTAGACCGCTTTGGTGGTGGTGATTTGTTGTCATGTTCACTAACTTTGATTTGAGTGGTGTAAGCTAGGTGGCAAATAGAAAAGCAGGAAGAAACAGACACAAAGTAAAACCCACCAGCCAAATCCCCAGCTAACGTCACATGCATAATCTGCTACATCTAGCAGTCATCTAAACTTGACGCAGAAGACAACAGAAACTAACCCCGCACACTGAACCACCACAATTATAATAAAGGCTGATAAATCTGGTTGAACTAGGTGGAGAATTTTTATATTTTTATTCTACGGATCTGTCAAGAGTAGTATTGTGGTACACGGAGTTAGCCTATAGAAATATGGGCTTCCACCATATAACTACACCCCTCAAGATGTGTCACGAGCTTTTCTGTAACTAGTTAACCTTTGCTCCTAATTAGACCGGATGTCCACTTCGATTCTTTGCCATCTTACCTTACAAAAAAAATTATCAGACACGTCTGACAGTTACCTTCCCTTAGATAATTCTCTTTGGACCCCAGGGCTGTATTTTGAGGCTCTGTGGACCCCAGGGATAAATTGTGAGGCTCTGTCGACCCTCAGGCCACACTGATGAGGCTCTGTCGATCCCAGGGCTACACTATGAGGCTCTGTGGACTCCAGGACTACACTGTTAGGTGCTGTGGACCCCAGGGCTACATTGTGAGGTTCTTTCGACCCTCAAGGCTATACTGGTGAGGCTGGCGATCCCAGGGCTACACCGGTGAGACTGTCGATCCCAGGACTACATTGGTGAGACTGTCGATCCCAGGACTACATTGGTGAGACTCTGTCGTTCCCAGGATTACATTAATGAGACTCTGTCGTTCCCAGGATTACATTGGTGAGACTCTGTCGTTCCCAGGATTACATTGGTGAGACTCTGTCGTTCCCAGGATTACATTGGTGAGACTCTGTCGTTCCCAGGATTACATTGGTGAGACTCTGTCGTTCCCAGGATTACATTAATGAGACTCTGTCGTTCCCAGGATTACATTAATGAGACTCTGTCGTTCCCAGGATTACATTAATGAGACTCTGTCGTTCCCAGGATTACATTAATGAGACTCTGTCGACACCAGGACTACATTGGTGAGGTGGTAGACACCCCAAAACTACACGTGTGAGGCTGTCGACCCCAAAACTACACTGTGAGGCTCTGTGGGCCCCATAGCTATACTTGGACACAATAATTCAGTCACTGCTGGACATGAAACCCACATCAATGACTTGATAAGCACCTACGCTAACTGATGTGCCATTTTTTGACAAGTACAGATTTATGGGCACGGGGATAATTCATGAGCATAATGCAATGTGCCCACGAACCACAGAAAGGCACTTCCGCTATAACTTAAGAGCCACTGGTTAGGTCATGCTATAACAGAGGTTCCCAAACCACGGCCCGCGGGCCACTTGTGGCCCGCCAGCTGTAAGAAAGTGGCACGCGAGGCCTCGTTGTTCAATATATTTTAATAATTTTAAAACAAAATGCATTCTGAGCGCCCCGTCAGTGTGAGATAATTTACTCTGCTCGTGGTTGTTATGCTTAGATATTATCGAATGCACCTGTAGACTTTACATCTGAAACATGTCATGGATATTGTTCTGAGATGTGTGAACAAAATTCGAAGTAAGGCGCTGAACAGACATTAGTTCAGATAGTTTCTATAAGACCTGAACGAGGAATACGGTGAGCTACTATTACACAGTGATGTGAGATGGCTATCTAAAAGGAAAGATTTGTAACGATTCGGGGCACTGTAAAATAGTGTCTATCTGTTTCTGTCTGGAAAACAAAAATGCATTGCCTACAGAACGGAAATGTCTGCTGAACGATGACTAGCTTAATGACCTGGCATTTTTGGTGGCCATCACGTCTCATTTAAACTATTTAAATGCGAGGATCTAGGAAAAAAAAAATTACTATTCACAAATTTGTGTGATGACATTTCTTCATTTAAAATGAGACTACGACTGTTTATAGGACAGCTGACTGAAGGGACTTTAGAGGTGTTTCCAACTTGTGGTGGAAAAGAAATATGACTTGTTACAGTACAGAGTAAAAGGTAAAAGTTCTCTGACTATCTTTAAGTTGAGATTTCAAGAGTTCACAATAGAGAAGGATAATGTTGCCCTCTTCATAAATCCGTTCGTATTTCCTTATGCCAAGATCTGCCAATTACAGCAAAACCTTCAGCTCGAAGTAATTGATTAGAAATGCAATTCTGCACTGAGACGTAAATTTCTGGAGCTGCCTGCTTCACATTCAGCAGATCATATGATTTCAAATCGGCGAATGTTGCCTGTTGAACAATTTGAACACTTACGTTCATTCGCCCAGAGATACATTTGTCGTTTTGGTTCGACTTACAGATGCGAGCAGTCATTTTCCGCAATGAGCATTTTTTTTTGTTCGTTTCCATCCTGTTTCAGGATATTGTGGTCAACACCATCATCTTTCCGCTGTATGTTGATTCCTAGGCTAGATTACGCTCATCAGCACGCCACGACTTTCTGATCGACCGGCTCCATACTCTCATAAGTGACTTCCAATTCTCTTGCGCTCACGTCAACCACGAGAGTATTCGGGGTTATGGAGAAAGCTGCTAACTCCTTGACCAGGGAGACCGGCGCAATGAGCATTATAAAAATAAAAAAAAACAACGTTCCAGACTCACCGACAGTATTCTAGCTGCGCTTATGACACTGGGCACAACAGATTTGTGTCCAGATATTGATAAACTGACACCTGAACTTAAGTAACTGGTTATGAATAACAATTACAACTGTAAATTAATTACATTAATAGCGACTTACGAAACTGATTAAAAATGTATTGTTAAATGCAATTTTGATTGTAAACCAAAAAATGACCGCAGTTTAGTACTGACATTGACTGCCTTTAAAGTTTTATAATTTTGTTGACCAAAGGTAAGAAAGGTAAGAATGATATTGCACGACTTTTATAATTTTATAAAGTTGTGGCCCGCTTAACTACCGAAAATATTAGATATGGCCCACTGCTTGAAAAGCTTGGGAACCACTGCGCTATAACGATTCCTTGCCAAAAACCATTTCCCAGTCAACAAAGAAATGGACAACAGAATGGACAAGGCATGTTGCCTCTCGTCCCCCAGGTCCTGCAGGAGGTATGTATACATATACACATTATAGGTCCTGTCCTTGGCGTTGCACCGAGGTCCGTATAGAGCAACTACTACTAATTCACTGGACTGATGTTTGCAGGTGAACTAGCTTTCTTTAGTACCAGTGCCCCTCGCCATCAGGTAAACCCCCTCCGACTTCAGAGTACTTCATCTTAGTCCTCAAGTCAAGGACGGTAAGTCAACATTTTAGTCCAACTGGCTAGTGTAGGGATTGAACGCCCTACCTCAGCATCAGCACATCGGATGTTTAAGAACCATCGATCGTACCCATTCAACCACGCTGACCTTAGTGGTTTGATGGTATATACAAGAAGAAGATGAAATTTATCATTCACATCATGTCAGTCCATGAATTCGAAACTTGAGATCCCCTGTGATTGGGTGTTAGGGATAAAAATAAGATAATAATGATATTGCCGATGATTCTGATGCCGAGATAAGAAAATAGCGCAAGGAATGTGGTACTTAGCCTTTCCGGGATAAAATAGCCAAGCACCAGGGGGTAAGGTCAGCGAGTGAAGGTCAAAAGGCAGTTTTGGAAATCCCAGAATCAGAGGTGTAGGATTCTTGTTGTCTGCGTACTTAATGAGGGGTCTACGGTCTTGTTCTTTCTTTCTTTCCTTCTTTCTTTCCTTCTTTTCTTTTCTTATCTTTGTTTGTTTGTTTCACCCTTTCTAACTTTCTTTCTATCTGTGTGTTTATCTGTTTATCTGTCTTTTTATCTTCTTTTCTTTTCTGTTTTTTAAATATTCTTTTCTTTCGTTTCTTTCTCTCTTCTTTCTCTCTTTCTTCTTTCTATCTCTGTTCCTTTCTTTCTTTCTTGCTTTCTTTGTTTGTTGCTGTCGTTGTTTCTTTTCACATCTGCATTACTCTCCTACCTCTTCTTCTTCTTCTTCTTCTTCTTCTTCTTCTTCTTCTTCTTCTTCTTCTTCTTCTTCTTCTTCTTCTTCTTCTTCTTCTTCTTCTTCTTCTTCTTCTCTCTTCTCACAAAAAAGTTTGACTGTCTACATCTAATTTGTCTAATCAGTTCATGGTTTTCACTTGCTTCTTGTAAGACTTGCTCATTGTTATTTTCTGTCTGTCAATGGTGTTCTTTGCATTACCCTCATAAACCACATTTCCACTGCCATTAGATGTTTTTCAGTTTGTCTGCACATTGTCCATGTCTCACATCCATACAAAAGTACAGGTTCTATGTAGCACTTCAACACTCTTTGTCTCGTTGCAATCGACATAATTTTGTTGGTCAGTATGTTTTCCATCTTGCAAAACACACCGTTTGCAAAGGCGATTCTTGTTCTAATCTCTTCACGGCATCTCCCATCAGATGTTATGACTGTTCCGAGATAGTTGTACCGATTCTCGTGTTTAAGAATATCCCCATTTACCCGCACATTACATTGTGGTGTTTCTGACTTCTCAGTGACGACCATAATCTGTGTCCTCTTACAATTTAATTGCAATATAATATATATGCAATTACATATATAAAGTAGCAAGTAAACAACCTGTAAGTAAACAAAGTAAGTAAACAACCTGTAAGTAAACAAAGTAAGTAAACAGCCTGTAAGTAAATAGCCTGTCTACGCGTCTTAGGTAGGCTAGGCATGTGGTGCTAGAAACATATTTCTCCAGACCAGGCACTCTGTGGGTCACGTGGTGCTAGACACACATTTCTCCAGACCAGGCACTCTGTGGGTCACGTGGTGTTAGACACACATTTCTCCAGACCAGGCCCTCTGTGGGTCACGTGGTTCTAGACACACATTTCTCCAGACCAGGCACTCTGTGGGTCACGTGGTGTTAGACACACATTTCTCCAGACCAGGCACTCTGTGGGTCACGTGGTGCTAGACACACATTTCTCCAGACCAGGCACTCTGTGGGTCACGTGGTGTTAGACACACATTTCTCCAGACCAGGAACTCTGTGGGTCACGTGGTGCCAGACACACATTTCTCCAGACCAGGCACTCTGTGGGTCACGTGGTGCTAGACACATATTTCTCCAGACCAGGCACTCTGTGGGTCACGTGGTGTTAGACACACATTTCTCTAGACCAGGCACTCTGTGGGTCACGTGGTGCTAGACACATATTTCTCCAGACCAGGCACTCTGTGGGTCACGTGGTGCTAGACACATATTTCTCCAGACCAGGCCCTCTGTGGGTCACGTGGTGCTAGACACATTTCTCAAGACCAGGCACTCTGTGGGTCACGTGGTGCTAGACACACATTTCTCCTGACCAGGCACTCTGTGGGTCACGTGGTGCTAGACACACATTTCTCCAGACCAGGCACTCTGTGGGTCACGTGGTGCTAGACACACATTTCTACATATCAGGCACTCTGTGGGTCACGTGGTGCTAGACACACATTTCTCCAGACCAGGCACTCTGTGGGTCACGTGGTGTTAGACACATATTTCTCAAGACCAGGTACTCTGTGGGTCAAGTGGTGTTAGACACATATTTCTGCAGACCAGGCCCTCTGTGTGTCACGTGGTATTAGACACACATTTCTCCAGACCAGGCACTCTGTGGGTCACGTCGTGCTAGACACACATTTCTCCAGACAAGGCACTCTGTGGGTCACGTGGTTTAGACACATATTTCTCTAGACCAGGCACTCTGTGGGTCACGTGGTGTTAGACACACATTTCTCCAGACCAGGCACTCTGTGGGTCACGTGGTGCTAGGCACATATTTCTACAGACCAGGCCGGACTCTATGGGTCACGTGGTGTTAGACACACATTTCTACAGACCAGGCACTCTATGGGTCACGTGGTGTTAGACACACATTTCTACATACCAGGCACTCTGTGGGTCACGTGGTGCTAGACACACATTTCTCCAGACCAGGCCCTCTTTGGGTCCCGTGGTGCTAGACACACATTTCTCCAGACCAGGCACTCTGTGGGTCACGTGGTGCTAGACACACATTTCTCCAGACCAGGCACTCTGTGGGTCACGTGGTGCTAGACACATATTTCTCCAGACCAGGCACTCTGTGGGTCACGTGGTGCTAGACAAATATTTCTCCAGACCAGGCACTCTGTGGGTCACGTGGTGCTAGACACATATTTCTCCAGACCAGGCACTCTGTGGGTCACGTGGTGCTAGACACATATTTCTCCAGACCAGGCACTCTGTGGGTCACGTGGTGCTAGACACACATTTCTCCAGACCAGGCACTATGTGGGTCACGTGGTGCTAGACACACATTTCTCCAGATCAGGCACTCTGTGGGTCACGTGGTGCTAGACACACATTTCTCCAGATCAGGCACTCTGTGGGTCACGTGGTGCTAGACACATATTTCTCCAGACCAGGCACTCTGTGGGTCACGTGGTGCTAGACACACATTTCTCCAGACCAGGCACTCTGTGGGTCACGTGGTGCTAGACACACATTTCTCTAGACCAGGCACTCTGTGGGTCACGTGGTGCTAGTCAAATATTTCTCCAGACCAGGCACTCTGTGGGTCACGTGGTGCTAGACACACATTTCTCCAGACCAGACACTCTGTGGGTCACGTGGTGCTAGACACATATTTCTACAGACCAGGCCGGATTCTATGGGTCACGTGCTTGACACACATTTCTACAGACCAGGCCGCACTCTGTGGGTCACATGCTAGACACATATTTCCACAGACCATTCCGCACTCTGTGGGTCACGGAGTCAGTATCCCATCGGCACCCTTTGCTTCCCTAGATATTGCCTGGTACCTGTGTTAGGCTGGGTGGGTCCAGGAGGCCAGGTCCATTATAAAAGATACACCCCATGCATATTAGAACCCGTATCCACCACGATGGGAGGTGAGCGTCTTACCAAAGTGCTATGTATGTATGTATGTGTGTGTGTGTGTGGGGGGGGGGAGTTGTTGGTGTATGGGGGTGTGAGTAAGTACGTTGATGCATTTGGGTGTGTTGGTGAGTGAGTGAATCTGTGAGTGGGTGTATGTGGGTGTGTGGGTAGGTATGTGGGTGTATAGGTGAATGATTGTGTGTGGGTGTATGAGTGGGTGATTGAGTCATGTGGGTGCGTGTGAGTTGGTGTGTGGGTGGGTGTGTGGTTGAATGAGTGTGTGTTTGTGTGTGTGCGTGTGTGTGTGTGTGTGTGTGTGTGTGAACCTTTTTATATATCTCACTGGAAACTGAAAAAATGAAAGAATGCGTCCCTCCCCCCGCTATACCCGACATTTGAGTGGACCTCCGCGCGTCTCCTTCAGGAATGTAGCGAGAGAGAGAGAGAATGTGAACATTGTGTTCAGAGTCGGCCTCCAGTGAGGAGCCGGTGTCACGCCGGGCCATTCAGTTGGGGATCAGCCGACAAGGAGCAGCTAAATATAGCCCGAGTCGTCCAGGGATGGAAGGAAGAATTTAGCCATTGATGATTTGTTGTATCTCGGGGATGGCAGCACGAACGGGGCTATTAATTTGTTGTTGTATCTTAGAGATACAGGGATGAATGGAGCCATTGATGTGTTGTTGTATCTCAGGGATGGAAGGAAGAATAGAGCCATTGATGTGTTGTTGTATCTCAGGAATGGAAGGAAGAATAGAGCCATTGATGTGTTGTTGTATCTCAGGGATGGAAGGAAGAATGGGGCCATTGATGTGTTGTTGTGTCTCAGAGATGGCAGGAAGAACTGAGCCATTGATTAGTTAGTTAGTTAGTCGAGGTTCCAACTTCACGGCAACGGGTCGTCCAAATATTGCTCCGTTCCTGTGCCAGTGAATATCACACAACATGCTCCTCACAATGGAATAGGCAGGAGTATCGGCAAACCAACAGCCCGCACAGGTACACTGTGCATAATGCCGCCGCCAGAATGCCAACACAAAAGTCCTCCATGAAAAATACAGTTCATCGTCGATAGAAACGGCAGTCACCAGAAAGTCTTCATTGACCCGGGTTTTATCCCATATGGCTCGGTCTCTTTCTGCATAATGACCCGCCAAAAGCGCCGCCAAAAGCACGAACTCCGTAGCTCCAGCGGCGACTCCCAGGAGTCTCCTGAAAAATGCACTCGTGAGCCGAAAATGAAAATCAGTCAATCCAGCAACAGCCGGCCGCCATCGTCCCGAACATGCAGTTCAAGCTACAAACAACCGCAGACAGATGTAAAAGCATTTCATGCAAAACTCACAGCTCACAGTGTCGCGCCACGCACTCACTCAGTAGCAGGGCGACGGAACCATATCCTTCTTAGTCGTCTCTTACGACGTGCATGGTAGGCAACAGTGTTACTATTCTTTGCTCCCCCATATGGGTCCCGGCAACACACGGGTGATTGAGCCATTGATGCTTTGTTGTATCTCTTGGATGGCAGCAAGAACGGAGCCGTTAATGTGTTCTTTTATCTTAGATATACAGGGAAGAATTAAGCCATTGATGTGGTCTTGTGTCTCAGGAATGGAGGAAAGAACAGAGCCATTTATGTGTTGTTGTATCTCAGGGATGGAGGGGAGAACAGACCCATTGATGTGTTGTTGTATCTCGGGGATGGAGGGAAGAACGTAGCCATTAGTGTGTTATTGTATCTCAGGGATGGAGAGAAGAACGTAGCCATTGATGTGTTGTTTTATCTCAGGGATGGAGGGAAGAACGTAGCCATTGATGTGTTATTGTATCTCAGGGATGGAGGGAAGAACTTAGCCATTGATGTGTTGTTGTATCTCAGGGATGGAGGGAAGAATGTAGCTATTGATGTGTTGTATCTCAGGGATGGAGGGAAGAACATGGCCATTGATGTGTTGTTGTATATTGGGGATGGAGGGAAGAATGCAGCTATTGATGTGTTGTTGTATCACAAGTATGGAGGGAAGAACGTAGCCATTGATGTGTTGTTGTATCTCAGGGATGGACGGAAGAACAGAGCCATTGATGTGTTGTTGTATCTCAGGGATGGGGGGAAGAACGGAGCCATTGATGTGTTGATGTATCTCAGGGATGGAGGGAAGAACAGAGCCATTGATGTGTTGTTGTATCTCAGGGATGGGGGGGGGGGAAAGAACAGAGCCATTGATGTGTTGTTGTATCTCAGGGATGGACGGAAGAACCGAGCCATTGATGTGTTGTTGTATCTCAGAGATGGCGGGAAGAATGCAGCTATTGATGTGTTGTTGTATCTCGGGGATGGAGGGAAGAATTTAGCTATTGATGTGTTGTTTTATCTCAGTGATGGAGGGAAGAATGCAGCTATTGATGTGTTGTTGTATCTCGGGGATGGAGGCAAGAATGTAGCTATTGATGTGTTGTTGTATCTCAGGGATGGAGGAAAGAACAGCGCCATTGATGTGTTGTTGTATCTCAGGGATGGAGGGAAGAATGCAGCCATTGATGTGTTGTTGCATCTCGGGAATGGAGGGAAGAATGTAGCCATTGATGCGTTGTTGTATCTCAGGGATGGAGGAAAGAACAGCGCCATTGATGTGTTGTTGTATCTCAGGGATGGAGGGAAGAATGCAGCTATTAATGTATTGTTGCATCTCGGGGATGGAGGGAAGAATGTAGCCATTAATGCGTTGTTGTATCTCAGGGATGGAGGGAAGAACGTAGCCAATGATGTGTTGTTGTATCTCAGGGATGGAGGGAAGATCGCAGCAATTGATATGTTGTTGTATCTCAGGGATGGAGGGAAGAATGCAGCCATTGATGTGTTATTGTATCTCAGGGATGGAGGTAAGAACGTAGCCATTGATGTGTTATTGTATCTCAGGGATGGAGGGAAGAATGCAGCCATTGATGTGTTGTTGTATATCAGTAATGGAGGGAAGAATGCAGCCATTGATGTGTTGTTGTATCTCGGGGATGGAGGGAAGAACGTAGTCATTGATGTGTTGTTGTACCTCGGGGCTGGAGGGAAGAATGCAGCCATTGATGTGTTGTTGTATCTCAGGGATGGAGGGAAGAATAGGGTCATTGATGTGTTGTTGTATCTCAGGGATGGATGGAAGAACGTAGCCGTTGATGTATTGTTGTATCTCAGGGGTGGAGGGAAGAACAGGGCTATTGATGTGTTGTTGTATCTCAGGGATTGAGGGAAGAATGCATCTATTGATGTGTTGTTGTATCTCAGGGATGGAGGAAAGAACGCAGCCTTAATTTGTTGTAGCATCTCAGGGATGGAGGGAAGAATTCAGCCATTGATGTGTTGTTGTATCTCAGGGATGGAGGGAAGAACCTAGCCATTGATGTGTTGTTGTATCTCAGGGATGGAGGGAAGAACGTAGCCATTGATGTGTTGTTGTATCTCAGGGATGGAGGGAAGAACGTAGCCATTGATGTGTTGTTGTATCTCAGGGATGGAGGGAAGAACGTAGCCATTAATGTGTTGTTGTAACTCAGGGCTGGAGGGAAGAAAGTAGCCATTGTGTTGTTGTATCTCAGGGATGGAGGGGAGAACAGAGCCATTGATACGTTGTTGTATCTCAGGGATGGAGGGAAGAACGTAGCCATTAATGTGTTATTGTATCTCAGGGATGGAGGGAAGAACGTAGCCATTGATGTGTTGTTGTATCTCAGGGATAGAGGGAAGAACGTAGCCATTTATGTGTTGTTGTATCGCAGGGAAGGAGGGAAGAACGTAGCCATTGATGTGTTGTTGTATTGCAGGGATGGAGGGAAGAACGTAGCCATTGCGTTGTTGTATCTCAGGGATGGAGGGGAGAACAGAGCCGTTGATGTGTTGTTGTATCTCAGGGATGGAGGGAAGAACGGAGCCATTGATGTGTTGTTGTATCTCAGGGATGGAGGGAAGAATGCAGCTATTGATGTGTTGTTGTATCTCAGGGATGGAGGGAAGATCGCAACCATTGATGTGTTGTTGTATCTCAGGGATGGAGGGAAGAACGTAGCCATTGATGTGTTGTTGTATCTCAAGGCTGGAGGGAAGAACGTAGCCATTGTGTTGTTGTATCTCAGGGATGGATGTGAGAACAGAGCCATTGATGTGTTGTTGTATCGCATGGATGGAGGCAAGAACGTAGCCATTGATGTGTTGTTGTATCTCAGGGATGGACGGAAGAACGCAGCCATTGATTAGTTGAGGTGTCTTTGCGATGGGAGACAACTGGACTGCCCTTGCGTGATTCGAATAATCAGGATTGTCTGTTCTTGTTTCGTGTATCTAGATGTGACATATCATCATCATTGTCATCAACTTTATAATTATTATCGCTATCATCATTATCATTATTATCACTATCATAATCATCAACAACACCATCACCATCATTATTATCATCATCATCACCATCACATCATAATCTTCATCAATATCATCATCTCATGATCATCATTATTATAATCAGTATCGTCACATCATCATTATTACCATCATCATTATCATCGCAATCATCATTTTCTTTATCATCATCATCATCATTACCATCACCTTTGCTGAAATATTAACGGAGACAATTATAACAGAGTCATTTAAAGTAAAAACTGAAGTAACAGCTGATAGATAAATATCCAAAGCAACAATTATTACAGAAATAATTAAAGTAAGAACAAGTATATCAACATTTAATATAACAAGTCAGACAACAGCATCTAAAGTAACAAGTGGCACATAAACATTTTACGTAATGTCTCTCTGTTTGTCCATCAAGAATGATGATGACCATTCATTTCATCCAGTGGGGTTGAAGGTATGGAGCCGTGAGTTCTAAGATGGCTGATAAGACCTATTTTGGCTCGAAATGTTCTTTGACAATGTGGACAAAGAAGGCTTGACGTTTCTGGAGGAGGATTTCCTGCAGTGATTTTTCTGTTCCGTCTTTTTTTCACAGCTCTTGCAGTCCTGGTTGCTTCACAAGTGGCTGTAGGCTTGCGTAATGATGCACGCCACGAATTTCGGTCTCTGGCTGCAGTCTCCAAGGTGTCATGATGAATTCCAAAAGCATTCAGTGAGATTTTCAGAGTGTCTTTAAAGCTTTCCTCTGTCCACCTTGGGAGCGTTTACCACAACGCAGTTCACTGTAAACAATTCGTTTAGGAAGCCTGTGATCTGGCATGTATAGTGTGGATACTGGGCATGGACGCTCTTTCTATGACTTCAGTGTCTGGGATCTTGTCTTGCCATTTAATCTTCAGTAGCTTCCTTAGGCAGACTATGTGGAAGTGGTTTAATTTCCTAGCGTGTCGCTGATAAACAGTCCAGATTTCACAAGCATAAAAAAGTAATAATTCGTATTCAAACATGTAAAGTAACACCTAGGACATAAACATCTAAGGTAACATAGAGGATATAAACATCTAAAGTAACACATAAGATATAAACATCTAAAGTAACACATAAGATAAAAACATCTAAAGTAACACATAACATATAAACATGTAATGTAATACCCAGGACATCAACATCTAAAGTATCACATAAGATACAAACACCCAAAGTAACACATAAGATATAAACATCTAAAGTAATACCTAGGACATCAACATCTGAAGTAACAATTGGGATCGTCAACATGTGGCCGGTCAATTGCAGAACGTGGCTCTCGTGGGAACAAACTCTCGATCTTCTCCCTGTTCGCTTGCCTCAGTCATTTCAAAATGGATGTGTCTTCGTTGTCTGCTGTCCATGGTCGTGCTGGTTGTTCACTGCCTCTCCTTCTGGGAACCACCCCACACCCCCATCCCTTCACCCAAATCCCTGTTCCCTCCAAGCCTCTACATCAACCGGGGCACGGTTGGTTACATATTTATATTTCAAATAAAGTTTTCCCTGTTGTCAGTATGAATACTGAAGACACTGACAACAGATTGTACAGTGTATTTTCTGTTATATTTCGCCGCATCTCGTCAGGTACATATTGCAGAAGTCGCAAATTTTTTTTTTTTAAACGGGTCACGTGATTGGTAGAGACAATGCCTTTCGCGTGTTGTTTAACACTCAAAATGGGCGAATGTTAATATTTGTTGAGGCAGTTGCAATTCATAGAAGTAACAAAGACATTTATTATCTGTTTAAGTCCCCGCTAATCACTGGTATCATGAAGGCTAATAGACTACAATGGCTGGGGCATATAGAAAGATTGGATGATAATAGGGAAACAAAGCTCGCTTACACTCAGGAAATAAATGACCGTAGACCCCGAGGTAGACCAAGAAGACGGTGGAGAGATAATACATGTACAGACCTACAAGCACTTGGAATCAACGACTGGCAAGAGAAGGTCCACCAGAGAGACGAATGGAGACGGATTGTATTTGCAGCAAAGAACCTCAATGGCTCGGAAAGCTGAAGAAGAAGTTGCAATTCATACAGCCAAGGCATCTTTGTGTAAACAAGAGACTTCATAGTCAGTTTTAAATTACCGTTTTAAACAAATCAGATGTTTAGTTAGTTGTATATCCTGTACAGAACGTCGCAGTCAATCCCAGCTTTGTTGGTGGTTTGTGAGTTCTTGACAAATTATACCTTCAGCAGATTGCCATTGCTTTCTGAACGACCGACATTCGTAGCATTGTATGAAAACCAGCTCAAGGCTGTTACAAATTGCACGCATTTATGTTTAGATCCTGGTATGCGGGAATTTCTACTTGAAAATTAGAAAAAGAGTTCGTGAATGTTACATAGAACTAATCTGAACACATTCTGCTATTCTTGAACAAAACACAGGCGAGGCAAACAATCCACGGAAGCCATGGCAATGTGGTTTTATAGAAGAGTGCTGACAATTCGTTGAACAGCCAAAATGAACAATGTAGGCATTTTGAGGAAAGTTGAATCGCAAGGACAACTTATCACACATCAGAAAGACGCAGTCATCCTTTTTTTGTGTGGCCACATTATGAGAAGACAAAACCTGGAACATGTTGTGACAACAGGAAAGATTTGTCGGAAGAGAGATAGAGGAAGACAGAGTGAGAACATTCTTGACAGTCTTATGTCATAGCACGGATGGGGTCAACAAATGAAATGATCCAGGCTCTGGATAGTGTCATTTTATGCAACTGTACAATATCTTTGATGTCATCAATCCATTTTCTTCACCGGAGTCCTCTTGCTCTCATGTCAGATCTTCTTTGATGTAGCGCCAGTACTGGTAGTTGGCGATGTTGCATTCTAGTGATATGACCTAACCATTTGATCTTCTGCCTTTCAATATATATGACACAAGGTGTCGATCCCACTGTCGGTCAGATAACATAATCTCTTTCTCGGTCTTAGTTAACCTGGCAGCTCTTCTCAAGCGTATCATTTCGCAATCCCTAAAGAAGAAAACTGGGGCATTTGAGCTTAAATGTTACTGAAGCATTCTTAGTATATGGGGACCCAGAAGAAGAGAAATGCTGACACTCTACAAGATCTAAATATGGAAGAAAACTGCTTCACAAACATCAGCATGTCTGGGGAACTAGAATACTTGGAGCATGTTAAACATCCCAGTGGCTGGGGGAGAGAACAGTGAAAGAAGGCGTAATTCCTGGGAGGAGAGCCAGGGGTCCACCAGCACGGAGAGGGACATAGGATGTTGCAGGTACCGTAGACATGAGGGTGCACGAGGCGGAAGAGCTGGCCAGAGGTGGAAAGTTTCTTCTTGAGGAAATGTGATGAGGGCGACATTCTGCAAAGGGTATACTGCACAATGGCTTGTGGTGATGTCATCGGTTCTAGAGCTCCAGCTTGTCCAGGGCTTGTTGGAAATCTGCGATGAGATCCCCAGGGTCCTCCAGGCCGATGCTGCAAGGCAAGCAGTGGGAATCGTCGTCATAATAATTGTAATTATATTCATAATAGTCATAACAATTGTTATTATATTCATAATAATATTCATAAATATAGATGAATTGAGTCAAGAACCGACATGACAGCACTCGGGTCGTTCCTATGCGTGCTCCGTCCTTGTCTGCAACAGCCGGCGAAGAGTCCCAATTCTAATGTTGCCAGTTAGTTTAATACTAATAATAATATAGTAATAGTACAGGTTATAACAATAATAACAAAATCATGTATGGATACCTGAATTTCATCGGGAGCCGCAGTGGCAGTGTTGGTGGCACGTCAACTCAGCGAAACAGTGACCGAGGCTCAAATCCAGCAGTGATATGCTCCTGCCCTCGTGATAGTCCAGCTTTATTACATGAACTCATGTAATTTTGGAAATTATCTTCATAGGAATGGCGGAGAGAAAGGGGGCGGCCACTAACCGCATTACGTCATGACCTGGAATCAGTGACAGCCTGACACCTGACACTGTCTCCGGCAGCGTACATCATCACCATGTTCCAGATCGTTCACAGGAAGTCGCACTCATGATGCCCCGCCGAAAGTCTCTCGGTCTCCCGTAATTTCTCTTCTTTCATGCACCCTCGTGTGCATGTAATGTAATAAGTCGTGTTCAAATATTTAGTGATATGTCATCGTCTTTGTGAGATGTTTGGGAAATATGAGGTGATATTTTAGTTACTTTTAGTGGAGTGTGGGAAACATGGGGTGATATTTGAGTCAATTTAGAGAAGTTTGGAAAACGTGTTGAGATACTGGAATCACTTTAAGTGGAGTCTCGGAAACTTGAGATATTGCAGTCACTTTAGTGGAGTTTGGAAAACTTGTGACATTGGAGTCACTTTAGTGGACTTTGGAAAACTTGTTTTGATATTGGAGTCACTTTAAGTGGAGTTTGGAAAACTGTTTGTGACATTGGATTAACTTTAAGTGTAGTTTGGGAAACTTGGGGTAATATTGGAGTCACTTTAAGTGGAGTGTGGGAAACATTGGGTGATATTGGAGTCACTTTAAGTGGAGTGTGGGAAACTTGGGGTGATATTGGAGTCACTTTAAGTGGAGTGTGGAAAATTTGAGGTGATATTGTTGTTACTTTAAGTAGAGCACTGTACAAAAAGGGCTAATGAAGAAAAATGTGTGCGGTGGAGCCAAACCTGATTCTCAGCATCCCTGGAGTGACACGGGACTCTGCCATCTCCTGCTCAGTAAAGATGTATTTGCCGTGTGTCATGCTGTACGGGTGTTCGAGTATGCTTTCTACACCACCCAGGGACACGGCCAGTCGGATGATTCGTACACTCTGTGGATGTGGACATCAATACATCTATACGTGGATGAGGACATAAATACATCTATACGTGGATGTGGACGTCAATACATTTATATGAGGAAGTGGACATAAAATATTTATATATGGATGTGGACAGAAATACATTTATATGAGGAAGTGGACATAAAACATTTATATGTGGATGTGAGCATAAAACAAGTGTACGTGGATGTGGTCATCAATACATCTATTATGATCTGTATGTGGATGTGGACATAACCACAATTAATAATTATAGTCAGTCAGTCAGTCAGCTAGTCAGTTTGTTATTTAGTCAGTCAGTCAGTCACTCACTGATTCAATCAGTCAGTCAGTCAGCTAGTCAGTTTGTTATTTAGTCAGTCAGTCACTCACTCACTGATTCTATCAGTCAGTCAGTCAGTCAGCTAGTCAGTTTGTTATTTAGTCAGTCAGTCAGACACTCACTGATTCAATCAGTCAGTCAGTCTCTTGTCCAATATCTCACTCAACTTCTCTATTGGTACTGCACAGTATTTGCAGAGCTCACCTCAGCCACGGTCCTTCCGCCCTGCTCCCCGCCTTTGATCTCCGCCATGATCATGCCGCTGAACGCTGTCATCTGTTTCCTAGCAACCTGGTGCTGGGGGTGGGACTTGAGTCCAGGGTACAGCACTCTCTCCACCTGCAGATACACATGCCAATACTGTGTTCATAACGATAGCCATTATCCTCTTTGAACAACAACCACCTTGAAAGTTATATCCTATTTGTGTCTGACTCTGTCACAGGATTATTAATCTGAGCCAGGGATGGACCCGAATATAACTTCAACTCTGAGGTTGAACGGGTTAGAGGTAAGGGTATAATCGAAATCGAAACCCATGAATAGACATTCATTCATTCAGTAGCATGCATCTGCAGAACCTCGATCCCATAACAACCTTCCGGGAAACCTCTCGATCATAAGCAAGATGTCCCGCGTCTGATACACCCATCTGGAGATCATCCGCCACATCCTGCACCCATTTTATCTTTGGTCTTCCTCATCTGTCTTCCCAGGCATATACCCCTCCATTATTGTCCTCTCCAAACTTTCGTGATTTTTCAGGTGACCAAAATATTTCAATTTTCTTTTTTCTTTGCTCATGTTTATATCCAACTGTTTTATGTGATAGCATGTCATTGGATGTTGCTTGGAATAAATTAGAGAACACGGCATACCTTTGAATGTTGCTTAAAATAAACTAGAGAAAGCGTCATACCTTTGGGTGTTGCTCCAGGTAGGTGGCTACCTTCAGGGCGGACTCGGAGATTCGCGCTATTCTCAGCGGGAGAGTCTTGAGTCCACGCAACAACAGGCTGGAGTCGTGAGGCGACTGAGGAGGTCAAGGGTCAAGTGTTAACTTCCGGTCATCCTCATGTCTCTCAAACTATAACCCTCATCACCATCATGTGTCATGCTGATATGCGTGGGCGGCCATGTTTCGGTGCCTCATACGATCACCAGAGTCGTGGATCAGCTCTCGACCATGTCACGTGGTCAAGCCATCCAGGTATTTACTTCTCTGCCCTCTCCCGGTTCTCTTCCCTTCGATCTTCCAGTTGTTACAAAGAAGTTCTCCAATTTATTTATTCTCATAACGTGACCAAATAATTTCGACTTCTAAGTCTAATTTCTCTCATCAGTTTACGATCTTCATTTGTTTCTTGAAGGACTTGGTCATTGGTTTTTCTGCCTGTCCATGGTATTGTTTTCATTACCCTCAGAAAACCACATTTCCACAGCCATCAGCTGTTTTTCAGCCTGTTTGCTTAGTGTCCACTCTTAACATCTATTATAACCTGGTCATCAGGAAAGATTGTCCATCTCTACAGCAACGATTAGAGCAGTAGAGACAACAATTATCGTTGAATTACTCCCATCGGAACATGATAAACAACAAACATATCCTTTCTCTTGCCTGTCGCACGTCGTTCGATTTGAACTCAAGAATACTCCATACACCCGCTATTACTTCTAGTGAGCTGAAGCGTGTGGGTTAGCTTTCCCTATTACCTGTGTCCCTGCCAATCATCCGACTTCAGAGGTACTTGTAATTTACATCCCGAAGTCAAGGACGAGAATTCAACATTTTATTCAAACTGATCAGTGTAGGGGCTTCCACCGCATCCTCTCACCGGAAGTTTAAGAGCGAGCTCTTTTATCCATTCGGCCATGCTGACAACCCACAACATTATTGTTTAAAATGTCCTCTTCAGGCACCTTTCCGTCCTTCCGAGCGGACACCAGCTCTCGCACAATTGTCTGAGAAACCCCACCCCTTCTCAACTGGAATATACATCCTGTCATAACCTCGAGGGCGCTCTAGGCGCGATCATACTAAGTCAGCATCCTTAGTCCCACCCAGGCACCTTAGCTTCGAAGTCCGTGCTTTGTGCGACGTTTTCGGCAGGCCACTTTGTGGAAAGAGACCGAGCCGTATGTAGTAAACCTGGTGCAATGAAATCGATCCTCTCCACTATACACCCCTTTCGAGACTTCGATGTAGCGTTTGTCCACATGTGCATCAGACCTCGAGTATGTCATTGTCCAATACCACAGCTACATTCTGTGGGTTGATTTCTCCTGCACGAGCCCCGCAGTGGCATTAATATCATCATCTGCAAACGTGGTAAATAAATTGGTAGAACAGGCTTAAGCATGGCCGACAGATTTGGGCAACATCTTTCGGATGTCAAAGATGGTGTCTGTAAATTAGTGTCTATAAATTTTAATAGTAGGGATCACTGTGGTGTGTCTGGTTTCCAGGTTACAAGCTTACAATCTTACTCATATCATGACAGACCACGTGACTGGAAAAAACATCTAATATTTTTCAGTTGAGATCTCTTTTGCCACGCGGACTCAATGTCAAACACTGTCTCATTTAACATTTTAAATGTCTATAACTTCAAAATGTTAATTACATTACTTTTATGTAGTGTGTTTATTGTAGAGGTGATAGTGTCTTTAGAACATTAATTAAACGACTGTGTTCGTCCTCTGTAGTTTTGTGAGTGTCTTCGTAACTTTAGTTACATAACTTTGTTGTAGTGTATTTACTGTAGTTGTATGGGTGTCTTTTTGTTCGTGTTTTGTGCTGACGAAGAATTTCGAGAAGCAGCATCCATTATAAAACTTGTGATTGTTTTTTTTTAAATTTTTTTGTGTGTAAATCTGGTTATTTCCACTTTACGTTTTTGTTAACTATTGTGTGCCGACATACATATAGGACATACCAGCGTGTGACTGGAGGTTTTCTGGATATTGATATACATGTAGAACATACCAAAGTATGACTGAAAGCTACCTGGATGTGTACAAACATATGGAACATACCATCACGTCATCTGTATATGTACATACATATACGAGGGTAAGTTAATAAGTAAGTCACAAATGGCTGTAGAAAAATAACTAAATATGATAACAACTTGAAACCAGTTTATTTGTATACATACATCGTTCCTTTATTTATCAACATAATTTCCAACAACATTGATGCACTTATCCCATTGTTTTATCAGTCCTCCCAAACCGGCTGCATAGAACTGCGTGCTCGGTTTTCTAAACCACGTTTTCACTTCACATTCAACTTCGGCGTTCATGTCTCCCGCCAAGGTGGGTTGTACAGTGTTTATGCTGTCAAATGTTTGTCCCGTAAAGCGGTGCGTAGCTGGGTAGAAAAAGTTACGAGGGCGAGTCAATAAGGAAGACACACAGTTCTGTGGAGGTGCCGGTAAATGGAAAAAAAACACGTAGTTCCATGCAGCCGGTTTGGGAGGACTGATAAAACGATGGGATAAGTGCACCAATGTTGGTGGAAATTATGTTGAGAAATAAAGGGACGATGTATGTATAAAAATAAACCGGTTTCAAGTTACCATATTTAGTTATTTTTCTGCAGCCATTTGTGACTTACTTATTAACTTACCCTCGAAGAACAAACCAACACGTCATATGTATGTGTACATACATACATACAACACACCAACACGTCGTCTCTATGTGTACACACATATAGAACATACCAGCACGTCGTCTGTATGTGTACATGGGTTGTACATTGCCGTCTTGACAGACGATAGTTTGTAAAATGGAGTTATATCTCTCCATAACACAAAGCCTGGGCTGAATTTAGAGACCATGTGTTGCCCATGCAGCATGATCCTTCACTCGGCCTGCCTAGTTTACTCCAAAGGAAAGGTAAAACCCTACATCTGGAACAAGTCTGGCTGCAGAAGCTGCCGGATCAGCAAAGCAATGCACAAACTGTCCGCCTGTACATACATATAGAACATACCAGCATGTTGCCATACGTTGTCTGTATGTGTTTCAGAACCCGCCATTGCTCAACAGTCCTCGTGGTGACACAGCCCCCGATTAAATCAGAGTGGCCTCCCATATACTTGGTGCTGTAGAACAAACAATCAATATAATATAGTGCTGTAGATCAGCTAAATAATATAGTGCTGTAGATCAGCTAAACAATATATTTCTGCAGATCAAGCAAACACTGCAGAGCTGTAGATCAGCTAATCAATATATTTCTGCAGATCAAGCAAACCCTGCAGAGCTGTAGATCAACCAAAGAATGTAGTGATGTAAATCAGTTAGTCAATATAGTGCGGTAGATGAACCAATACATTTAGTGCTGTAGATGAACCAAACATTATAGTGTTGTAAATGAACCAAACATTATAGTGTTGTAAATGAACCAAACATTATAGTGTTGTAAATGAACCAATAATATACTTATGTAGATCGACCAATGCCGGTCTCTCTGGCCGAGGGGTTACACTTTCTTCGTAATTCCGTTTATCATGCAGAGTCTCGTAGCGGGCGAGAACTGGAAGCGGTTCTACCCCCGCTGGTGACTTGCGGGATAACTGAGCCGGCCGCTCAGAAATCAATGGCAAACTACTGAGCGTAATATTGCCAAGAAATCAACAGACAGCTGAAAGATGCTGCTGTTGACAGCGATGTCCTGTAAAGGATATGCGAATTTAAAAAAAAAGAAGATCGACCAATGAATATAATGTTTTAGATCGACCAATCAATATAATGCTGTAGATAAACCAATCAATAGTGTGCTGTCACCATCATTAAGTGCCATGCCGGCTGGCGTAGGCGTTCATGACTCGCCACAGATCTCGGTCTTTGGTTTTCTAGATCAACTCTGGTGATGATATTCCTCCGTGCCACCGTCTCAATCCATCCAGCATCATTTGTCTTGGTCTACCTTTACGTCTCTTTCCCTCTATATTTCCAGTTGTCATGATGTTCTCCAAGCCTCTCTTCTTATTACATGACCAAAGAAAGCTGTTTGTCTCTTTCTTACTTGTTGTATATAATGTTCTAGTTTCATTAGCCTGTTTCAGGCAATCGTTGTTAGTTACTCTGGCAGTCCAAGGAATTCGCAACATTCGTCTCAGGTAACCAAATCTCTATTGCTTCCAATGCATTCCTAATTTGTTCATTTACATTCCAAGATTCACAGCCATACAGCAAAAGCTGGTTCTATATAGCACACTTGAAACATAATCACACATTTGTTTTTGCCATGGTAATTTCAAATCTAGAACGCATTCTTTCTGTCTGCACAAAACTGTCTGGATTCGCCTAATTGCTAAGGCTCGCTATATTTGAGGAATCGTTTCTTGTTGTCTAATACAGTATACGAAATGCTTTTGCTTCATTAACTTTATGACCGTAGTTTATGAGAGCTGAGAAATCGCCGAGGAGGGCGTTTTATAACCTGTCGATGGCATGTTGATTCTTGAAGACTGATTAACTCTCTTGTTATGCCACACTGCTCGATGCTCGGTTACTCCATTTGCTAAGTGTCTTTACTATGTAATGAATTATACTGTATGGCTGAAATACTGAATCATATGAATATGTTGGCTGAAATACTGAAATATAATTCATCTATTCATTGCATACGATATATAACTCTGCAGTATGCACCTGACGAAAGGCAACGATTTATGCCAGGCAATAAATTGCGCAATCAATTGTTTGTAGCTTATATGTTTACATTCATTGAGGTAATACATTGTTTTCACTCTATTGAGTTTCTCGGAATGTGGAAATGGGCATGTGGTGGGGAAGGGAAGGGGAAGGGGGGGAATGGAAGGCCA
>JACEFZ010003940.1:0-73076 GCA_014155875.1 Cepaea nemoralis
TTTTTACCCTTTTAAGATTTTTTGAAAACGGTGACAAGGTCTTGAATGAAGATGGAGAGCAGCCGACAGATAGTGTAGGTTATGGTCTCCACCTTCACGACGGTAGGCAGAGGATCTATTTTTTTAGGAGACAATAGCTACGGTCACTGACCAGTATGGTCACTCCTAGGAAGGAAAGCAATGGCAAACTACCTTCTTTATAGATGCCAAGCAAATCATGTTGTGTGGATTAACATATTAGGAATATTGGAAACGAGATGGAAAGGAGCAGGGATAAGGACAGGAGAGGATTGTAAGATTATTTACTCTGGGGGAGAAGAACAGCAAAGAGGTGTAGCCATTATATTAGATAAGCAAACATCAAATTCTGTCAAAGGATATCGGGTTGTGTCAGACAGAGTTCTATTAGTAAAATTAAACGGAAGACCTTTTAAAACAAATGTCATTCAAGTATATGCCCCAGCAAGTGAATGCAGTGAAGAAAGTATAGAGGAATTTTATAATGACATGGAGCTTTGAAGAACTGTAAAAAATCAGAAATAAATATCATAATGGGTTATTTCCACGCAAAATAGGAAAGCAAAGCGATGGATACAGTGTAGGCAACCATGGTTTGGGGGAGAGAAATGAAAGAGGATACAGACTTGTAGAATGGGCAAAAGAACAAGAAATGGTTGTAGGAAACACCTGGTTTAAACAGCATCCTAGAAGATTATGGACATGGGGGAGTCCAGACAGTAGGATTAAAAACCAGATAGATTACATTCTGATTAGCAAAAGGTTTCGAAATGCGTTAACAGTCGTAAAAACAGTTCCACATGCAGACTGTTACAGTGATCACAGATTAATTATAGGCACATTGAGGGTAAAGTTAAAGAAAGTCAAGTATACAGCAGGAAACCCTAAATATGACTTGTGCAAATTGAAAACTGACAAAGAAATACAAGATAATTTTAACATAGAAGTTAAGAACAAATTTGATTTATTGTCTGATCTAGAGATCCTATTTCAAGATGTAGATGATCAATGGGAAATGCTGAAGAATTCAATCAGTTGTGCAGCAGAAAAAACTATTCCAAAAGTAAAGAAAGTGGGCCGTAAGACATGGATCACTGAAGAAATTTTACAACTAATGGAAACAAGAAGACAGAACAAAAATAATCCTGCCAAATATGAAGAAATTCACAGAATAGTCAGAACCTTATGTAAGGAGGCAAAAGAAACATGGCTTGAGAAAAATTGCAGAGAAATTGAAGAACAACACAACAGTAAAAATGCCAAACTAATGCACAAAAGAATTCAGGAGCTTACTAATCAAAGAACAAGTACATCAGCAGGCTGCCTAAAGACAAAAGATGGAAGAGTCATAATAGAAAAGGATCAGATCTTACATGTATGGTCAAATTACGTGAAAAACCTTTATGACGATAACAGAGACGAACAGTATGATGTTCAAAATAATAATGAAGGACCAGCGTATTTTGAAGATGGAGGTTCAGAATGCTCTTAACCATATGAAATCTGGCAAGACCCCCGGTTCAGACAGCGTCACAACAGAAATGATTAATGCTTTAGAAGAACATGGAATAGATAAAGTTACCAGTCTGCTTAATACAATATATGATACAGGAAATATACCTCAGGAGTTATGTAATTCTGTATTTATTGCAATCCCAAAGAAATCCGGAGCCTTGGAATGTGATCTTCTTCTTCTTCTTCTTTTCGTTCATCCGGAGTGTTTTTTCAGATGTGATTGCGGTGTGCGTTAGGCACCCTTGGGTCGAAACCCTTAGGTCAACACATCCGGCTTCTGCGTGCATTTTTGACCAGGTTAGCATTCCTGGGAGACTCACTTTTGTGGTACCGTCCACCTCCCAGCTGGTCGAGTTGGAACGGTCGAAGACTTCGCAGTCATCCCTCAAAGGAAGGCAGTGGCAGTCCATAGCATTTTCCGCCATCCTGGGTGGCTTTCATAATTGCAGAGCCGACACATAATGCTCTGGAGCTGGGCTCACCGAGGGAATCGTCACGTCCTGCTCATAGCTGCTTTAATTCCTCACTTCAATATATTGGGTACCTCGTTAACCCCGGGCCGTTCCCGCACAAACCAGACAGGTCTGCAGATGGTATCCACTCAGCGAGTTTTCGACACGGACATGTGCTTGTCGTTGCGCCCGTCAGAGCTGGTCCAGGCACGACGGACATTCGGAAAACTATCTAGTCAGAGCTGTTCCGAACAAGAGCGGCATTCGGAAACTAGGTAGTCAGAGCTGTTCCTAGCACGAGAGACATTAGGACGAGACAGTTCACTCCGACGTAATTGCGTAGTGTCAATTTTTAGTTTGCCACCCGTAGGACGACACTTCCGACTTCCGGCGGGCATTTTTTAATGAGGTTAGCCTTCCCCTGGTTTCGAGGCACTTTCGAGACTGTTGTGATGTCGCCAACATCTCAGCTGGTCAAGATAGAACGATCAACGACATCGAGGTCGGCCCTCAAGGGAAGGCAGGGGCAGACCATGGGCATTCCCTCGCTATCCAAGGCGGCTTCCATAATTGCAGAGCCGGCACATATTGCTCTGAGTCTGGGCTCACCCGAGGAGTTGCCACGTCCTGCTCATGGCTGCTTTGGTTCCTCACTTCCATGCGTTGGGCATCTCGCTTGCCACTGATCGCTCAAGCACACACCAGGAGCGGTCAGACTGCAAGCGACACCCACTCGGTAAGCTTTTGCTTTCAGACCACTCAATAGGTTAGCTCGCCGTGCGTTCCATTTCGCGTCATTGAGACTTTCTTCCACTTTTGTGTACACTCTCTATGAGTTAGATACAGACAGTTTTCGTAACCATTTCCTTCGACTGGGGCACTTTTCTGACTTTTTGTACTCGCTCACGAGGTAGGCTACATGTGCTGCCGGCTCAGCACCTTACCTTCGTGTAGCAGTGAACGAGAAACGGCCAGGCCCTCTCATCCGGGAATCCCTCATATCCCCCAGCTTAGAGCCTTTGAACATGTATCAGACCTGAGCATGTAGCTTGCTCAGTATCACGCCTCTATTTTTCGGTAGGCGGGTATCGGCCCAGCTCTCAGATCCGAGGGTTTGTGGCTTAGCGGCGTTCAGCCACAGCCCTCGACAGGGAGCCTTAAGAGTTTTGTCCGGACCAAGAACGTCTGCCTTCGTGCACCTGATTTAAATTTGTGACTGCTATCCTCAGTCTTACCTGCAGAGCAGCAGTTTGTGTCTCTCTTAGTCTGGTCCCTATCCCATAAGCTGTCCGATATGTAGTTTTTCATCCATCGGTAAGCAAATGGGGTCGATGGGACACGCAAGCTCCCCCACCACGTCAAGGTGGAGACACATCGGGGGAGGGAATGTGATCAACATCGAACAATTAGTATAATGAGTCACATCACGAAGATTTTGCTAAGAATTATCATGCAAAGTGTTAGGAGGAAAATACAACCTGAAATAGGAGAAGAACAATGTGGTTTTGTAAAAGGCAAGGGTACAGTAAATGCTGTGTGTCACATGCCTGTGTTCAGTGGCATTAAGGTGAGTGGCCGTACAATATAAACAGTTCACGAGGTGAAAGGGCATTCACCGGAAAGAAAATATAAGGAGATAAACGGGGTTGGGTGTAAGGTAGAGGGGCTGCAAGAAGAGGCAGACAGTTGGAGCAGTGAGGTGGTGTTTGTGTGGATCATTGTGAGGGGGCATAGAATTGTTTAAAAAGACAGGGACAAAGATTGACGAGTCAGTTAATGTTTCGACTCCGAGCTGAGAGGGAGTTGAGTGTAGACCAGACCAGGAGAAGGTCGTGGCCTGATAAAGTGAAGAATTGTGACGGAGTTTGGAAGATAACTCCGCACTGTGGGTTCCAGGGATAGTGAGTGGAATTCGAGACCCATAGTGGGTTACTTTGAGTCGGGCCTAGAGAGAGGCTAGTATACCTGTCGTGTGGGACGATATTTTAGTAGCCTTGAGAGGACAGTGTTATTCGACGTGTTCCATTGGGATGGAGATATATTCTTAGAGAATTATTGTTCCTGGATTTATATGTTACATGTGTCTGTGTTAATTCAGAATTAAAGGAATATTATGTGCGCAAATTAACGCTTGTTCACTGACTGGTGTTTGGTGGTGATGCATCTTGATTAATCTGTTGTTCAACATCACATTGTTACAAGGACATACCCTAGACATAACCATAGCCACTCTATCTGTCACTTAGTCAACATTCACTTTGTGACAGAGAAGATTTCTGGGAGGCTTCGTCGATTAGAGAGAACACTAACATCAGAGACATTAGTCGGATGCCCAATTACAACAACAATAATGAGAGCTCTCCTGTCAAGAATAAACACCATTTTCAGCAGACAAAGCATTTCAAAAGTGTCGGAGAATTAATACAGAGTCCACGAGAAACCAGGTAAAAATATCATTTCTCACTGGAGTGGGGAGAGTAGACGGGGAAAGACTGTCCACGATATAAACACTGGTGTTTCTCCTGTGCGGGAATTGGCTAGCGGAGAGTTCACGAAAGCCCACCACAGGTAAAACCATTGCCCACCCTGAGAGGGAGAGGGGACAGCGGGGTTTACTCACAGTACACAGACAAGGTTCGCGCTACTGAGAGAGGCGTCTGGCCGACAGCAGGCGAAAAAGTCAGCGCTGTTTAGGACAGTTATTCACGAAAAATAGACAGGCGCCAAAGGTGAAGGTCAGGTGAACTTGTGCACAGCGAGTGTGTGTGTTTACGGCGTCTTCAGAGTTCGGTGCAGATAATAAGATGGAAAGGGGCGCCAGGGGAGTTACGAGGGTAATTCATGGTTAAAAACTCGCCAGGAGGAGGGGAGTTATAGGAGGGAAAGTGTGGGGAACACACAAAGGTGACAATCGTTGCTCCACAGAAAAGGAAAAGTTTCTACACGGAGTATTGTGATAAAGAGAAACAGAGATGACCTTGTGAGTCAAGGCCGAGAACCAGGGAATTTGACGGAAACATTTCCACGGAGAATAACACGTTGGGTTTCTACTGAAACTACGATTTACGTTTAACGTCTTTGTGTGTGTGTGTGTCATCATCGGCAAACAAACCACAACAGTCATTCAGGTGCCGTCTTCGCAAATATGAGCGCATTTTTTTCACCAAAAAAGACTTGCGAAGCGGATTTAAAGCGCGTGATCATTTTCCGCCATTCGTTGGTTTAACCGGGTCAGAAACAGTGAAACCATACCATCACTTCAAAGCGACAGTGACTACGCAGATAAACATTCATTGATTTTAAAGGTATTTTCGGCTCCCCAAAACGCAACGAAAACCCAATATTTCTGGCAAAACAAGAGCGTTCACATACATTATACAATCACAGGCCAACTCTACAGGGAGGTTTACAAAAACGTTACGGACTGTGTAGAGACAAGGCGTTGGGATAATTATCATCATCTTCAACTTTTACGACAGTCGAAAATCGTGTCACCACGTCAACAAAAAGTGACAACGCATCACGCATCAAAACATTAATTCATTGTGGGAATCTAACGTCGTAATCTTTTCAAAACAGTAACGGACAAACATTTCCAGGCGATTTTCGGACACTATTATATATTAAAAACAAACTAAGGACTTTTGGAAGATTCTACCATCACATTGGTGGCGGCAACCCTTGTTTGCTTCTGTTGTTCTCGTCGTCCTAAGTATTGTTGTTGTTGTGCGTTACGTAAATATTTGTATGTGGTCCAGTGTTCGTTATAAGTAGGATATTTTTGCATTGTTTCTCGAAATGCGGGAGACGGCGCAAAGGTGAAATTGTCTAGGTACATATTGTATGTTGTTGAGAGACAGCTGACGAGTCAGTTTGTTTTGTGCTGTGGCATTGGGTCGTCTCGACATTATACACGGTGTCCAAGTGTCTACGTCAGATCTATGTACATTATTCATTTTATATTTGTTCTTTTTACTGTTTTCTCTTTACTGTTACATATAATATTTGAGTTCTTTGGATATATGGTATTGATGTAATTCTTATGTTAATATAGCTTCTATCTAGATGGTATTTGTCAGTTTATATTATGCGCACGGTATGGTCTTTCATGGGCATGTTTATGTCAGTG
The DNA here is from genome assembly GCA_014155875.1 of Cepaea nemoralis. Taxonomy (NCBI): domain Eukaryota; kingdom Metazoa; phylum Mollusca; class Gastropoda; order Stylommatophora; family Helicidae; genus Cepaea; species Cepaea nemoralis. Next base: position 6,115 of record JACEFZ010003940.1, read on the forward strand.
GTTTTTATTTCTATGTAATCATCCGTCTGCGTTTCACCGGCCTATGCGTCTAGCGTTTAATAGTTGGCATTTAGTGGGTATCATCCATTTGTGTATGTATATGTATGTTTACAACTATTTCCAGGAATTGTTCTACAGTTATTTGATATATATATATATATATATATATATATATATATATATATATATATATATATATATATATATATATATATATATATATATATATATATATATATAGGAGGGAGTGTAGTTTATATTCCCCCTCACTACCTAGTGCTTATAGAATGACTGGGTTGAGTACAGAGTGATATTTTAGCACTACGAATTGACGTACACTACGAGTGTGGGTGTACTTAGGGAAGTGACACAAAGACTAACAGCAGAGTCGTCACATTTATAGTTGGCTGACAGACAGCAACGTGTCCACAAGTACAAGATGCCTACTTTAATGGAATATATTGAAGCAGGTGAACGAATAGGCCTGAAGGGTAAAGAGTTACAGGAGTATGCCGAAGCAAAAGAACAAAAACAGATTGAAAGAGAGGAGAGGCATAATGAACGCGAGGCAAAACGTCTGCAGGAAGAAAAGGTAGCTGAAGACACGCGTCTACAGGAAGTAAAGTTAGCTGAAATAGAAAACAAGCGTCTACAGGAAGAGACACAAATGAAAATGGAAATTGAGAAAGAGAAGATCAAGTGTCAGATGCAAACTGAAATCGAGTTAAGAAAACTAGAACTATCTTCGAAAGGTCAAAGTGAGGAAAGCAGAAGACCGTCGCAGTCGTCACAGAGATTAAAACTGCCATTTTTTACGGACCGAGACAACTTGGATTCCTATTTGTCGAGATTCGAAGCATCAGTGAAGGTATTAGGCATCCCAGAAAGCGAGTACGCAATTAGATTGGGCGAGTATTTAACGGGTAAGGCTCTAGATACAATGTTTAATTTACCTGTAGAAGAAAGAAACAACTACACTATCTTACGTCAACGTTTGCTGACAAAGTTCCAACTAACTGAACATGGATATAGAACAAAGTTTAGACAGTTAGGGCCAGAGACAAATCAAGACTTCACAGATTTTGTTAACACAGTAAAGAACACATTTAATAAGTGGATGGAGCTGGCAGAGGTAGGAAAAGATTTTAATAAATTAGTGGATTTAATGCTGAGAGACAAGGTGTTATCATCGTGCAATACTAATTTAGTGGCGTTCTTCGAGGAACGTAAGCCAAAGGACATAGACACAATGTCTCAGTTAGGGCAAAACTATATGACTGCACATCCTAACAGTTCAATGGGGAAACTAATGAGTGAGGAAATAGTCTGTGCAGCGTACACTAAACAGGACCAGAATCCAGTCATTAGACCAAGGGCGAAAAGTGTGGATTCAGCACAGAAAGGTGAGCAACAAGAACTTCAAGATAATGGTTTCCGAGGAAACAATGTTGGTAGAGTAGGACGGTACCCATATAGAAGAGGGAACTTCCAGAGACGTCCAAATTATGCCGGATGCTGGAATTGTGGGAGCTGGAGACACAAAATGGCAGATTGTGATGCACAACCATCAGATGGACCAACGAACAACAGTAAAAGGGAGATCACTTGTTTCAAATGTGGAAGGAACGGGCATGTCAGTCATCAATGTAGGATGAGAGAAACAGAGCACTCAAATGCAGCACAAGTAATTGAGACGCTGAACAATGAAGATTGTAGTGGGGTGCAAACCTCTTTTTGAAAAAGACAGTCAGCCAGTCTTAATATGTGGTCACACAGTTAAAGCAGGATCAGCAGTGCATGAAGGAGGAAGTCTGAAGATGCATCATGGGTTTGTTAATGATAGGCCAGCGTTAACAATTAGGGATTCCGGATGTACGTCCATCGGGGTGAGAAAGAGTTTAGTGCAACCCTCGGATTATACAGGGGAAAAGATTAGATCCATAACATTTAATGGGACAGTAGAATTCTACCCAATAGCCGTGATAACAGTAAAAACATCATACATAACAGGAAGAGTGACAGCATGTGTTTTAGACTCACCAGTGGCAGATCTCATCATAGGAAATGTTATAGGAGTTAAAGAGTGTACAGAAGAGGAAGTAGTTTATTGGGACCAAAAATATAGTGTAAGCAGTAATGAGGTAGTTACCACAAGAGAACCTAAATTAGAGAGTATAGCTGAGGTAGAAGAGGCACTTGAAGTAGACACAGGAACTCAGGACAAGGGTAGTACAGTTGAGCAGATGAGAATGGATCCCAAATATAGTGCTAGTGGCTCCCAGAGACAAGATACTACTCTGAACAAATGTTCCCAAAGGTGTAGGAGAGTAGAACATAGGCAGTCAAAGAAAGGTAGATGGTGCTTCGAGAGGAAGAACAATGTTCTTACTCACCGCTTTTCAGATAGTGGAACTGCACGTGGGCAAGTAGCAGTACCTTTAGCACACAGAGACCGATATACTAGAACAGCTCAGGATAGTGCATGTGCAGGGCACATAGGCATAAGGCGTATGCAGCAGAAAGCAAGGTGCCAGATATATGGGCCAAGATTGAATAAAGAGTTCAGACTAAACAGAGACTCAAGTGTAACGGTGCAATATACAGATAGGAGAGTTGAGTCAGGTCAAAAGAGTTGTCGCGACATTACTGACCCAGGGCTAGGGATAACAAACAGATGTTGTAATTGTAGAGGTACCATGAGTGATGGGTACATGAAAGGTAGACACAGCATCGACAGGAATCAGAGGTGGGTAATGCAAGAAAAGAACCACCTGATATAGGGTCGGTACACAAATAGCTTGTGTCTTCTTAAAGATATTAATAGACCTGTGGGTACATAAGTATAATGCTTTTCTATGATGTATTATTATTATTATGTGATGTATTAGTTCATGCATTGATACAAAAGATAGAAAGATGGTTGTATTTATGTGTGGGGAATATGGGAGTTTACTATGAGTATTTGATATATTATTAAGTGTGGTAGCTAGAGGAAGTTGGATTGATACTAACGACTACCCAGGCAATGTGTCTGGGTCACATATTTGATAAGTATGAGTCTCCCAACATTTTAAAACGATGTTTTCTTTTGAGGGTGGGGTAGTGTCACATGCCTGTGTTCAGTGGCATTAAGGTGAGTGGCCGTACAATATAAACAGTTCACGAGGTGAAAGGGCATTCACCGGAAAGAAAATATAAGGAGATAAACGGGGTTGGGTGTAAGGTAGAGGGGCTGCAAGAAGAGGCAGACAGTTGGAGCAGTGAGGTGGTGTTTGTGTGGATCATTGTGAGGGGGCATAGAATTGTTTAAAAAGACAGGGACAAAGATTGACGAGTCAGTTAACGTTTCGACTCCGAGCTGAGAGGGAGTTGAGTGTAGACCAGACCAGGAGAAGGTCGTGGAATGATAAAGTGAAGAATTGTGACGGAGTTTGGAAGATAACTCCGCACTGTGGGTTCCAGGGATAGTGAGTGGAATTCGAGACCCATAGTGGGTTACTTTGAGTCGGGCCTAGAGAGAGGCTAGTATACCTGTCGTGTGGGACGATATTTTAGTAGCCTTGAGAGGCAGTGTTATTCGACGTGTTCCATTGGGATGGAGATATATTCTTAGAGAATTATTGTTCCTGGATTTATATGTTACACGTGTCTGTGTTAATTCAGAATTAAAGGAATATTATGTGCGCAAATTAACGCTTGTTCACTGACTGGTGTTTGGTGGTGATGCATCTTGATTAATCTGTTGTTCAACATCACATTGTTACAAGGACATACCCTAGACATAACCATAGCCACTCTATCTGTCACTTAGTCAACATTCACTTTGTGACACTGTGTATATACTGAGAACCGTAATCGAACGTTCTATAGAAATAAACAAAGATCTACACCTTTGCTTTATTGGCTACACAAAGGCTTTCGATAATGTGAGACATGTCAACATGATAAGGATGCTTGAGGATCTACAGATTGATGGAAACAACCTTAGACTTGTAAAAAAAAACATATATTGGAAACAACAAGCTGCCATAAGAGTTGATAATGAAGTAAGCCAATATCAGCCTATTAAGAGAGGTGTGAGACAGGGATGTGTAATGTCTCCAGATATGTTTTCCCTGTACAGTGAAAGTATTTTCAGAAATATTGAAGATATGGAAGGAATCAACATTGCGGGACGATGCATCAATAACATTAGATTTGCAGATGATACAGTCTTGATTGCAGACAATGAACAGGACCTGCAAAATTTAGTAGATGCGGTTGTTACACACAGTGAACAACTAGGGTTAGAATTAAATTGTAAAAAGACACAGATTATGGTCGTCACTAGGAAGAACGAAATACCACAATGTAATATACAAGTAAATGGGAATATTCTTCAACAAGTGAATAGGTACAATTATCTTGGAACAGTAATAACATCTGATGGGAGATGCCTTGAAGAGATTAGAACAAGAATCGCCATGGCAAAAGTAGCCTTTAGCAAGATGAAAAACATACTGACCAATAAAAAGATGTCAATTGAAACGAGAAAAAGAGTGTTGAGGTGCTACATAGAACCTGTACTCTTATATGGATCTGAAGCGTGGACAATGAGCAGTCAGGCTGAAAAACATCTGATGGCTGTAGAAATGTGGTTTCTGAGGAAAATGCAAAGAATACCATGGACAGACAGAAAGACCAATGAACAAGTTCTTCAAGAAACAAATGAAGATCGTAAACTGATTAGAGACATTAGACATAGACAGTCACAATTTTTTAGGCATGTTATGAGAAGAAATGATCTGGAGAACTTGGTGACAACTGGTAAGATCGAGGGGAACAGACCAAGGGGAAGACCTAGAAGCAAGTACCTGGATGGCTTGGCCTTGTGGCATGGTCGAGACAGAAACACGGAGCTGATCCACGACTCTGGTGATCGAGTGAGATGACAGAACATGACCGCCCACGCTTACCGGCACGGCACATGATGGATGGATGGAGAGTTATAAAATCAAAATTGCAGAACAGACTGAGCATCAAGAGTTTGACAGCTGTTTTGACTATTAGATATGGAATGAAAAGATATGGCAAATGCTGTCATGATTAAAAACTACCTAAGGATATTCTACGAAAAATTTGATCACAGGAGGCATATACACGTTTCTTTCAATCATCATCATCATCATCATCACCGTAGGAGCAAAGACAGCAGGAAATAGCTACAGAAACTGAAGAGTGGTTGTCTGAGTGGAATTTGGCAGATCTGAAATAAACTTCATTCTAATATTCAGTGATAATAATAAATTATAATGTGCAACTTTATAACATTTTGAATGAATACCGCCAGTGCTTGTTTAAGTGCTTTCCCAAAAAATATTATTGCAATTTAGTGTTTTTTTTTGGGCTCGAGAGTAGTTCTGATTGGGATTTGGCGGATCTGGAATAAACTTCATTGTAATATGAAGTGATACTAATAAATTATAATGTGCTACCTTGTTACATTTGTAATAAAAACAGTTGGCGTTTTTTTTTTGGGGGGTTTTTTTTTTTTTTTTGGTGCTTTCCCAAAATATTTTAGTGCTTTTTGGGGTCGATTTTGGTGCTTTTCCATTAAAGGGAGATGGTAACACTGGTCCTGACATTTAAGTTTGTGGGTGCTATAATCACAGCAGGTGGAAGATGTATTAAGGAGATTAATAGTAAAATTAGCTCAAGCGAAGGCAGCTCTTCACATTGAGGCTAGAAAAAAAAAGAAGATCTATAGTGCTAATTATAAATAAACAGACATAGTATTATTTGGCGCTCATGTAAGTGAGAAGAAGGGAGTAGAGACTAAAGCAGTGGCTCTCAACCGGTGGGGAAAGTTTCCAGGGTGAATGAAGATTGTTTCAAGATCGCGTTAATACAAGAACCGATTACTTGACATTGTTTTTTTTCCTCCATACTTTACGGTTCTGTACTCCTCACCCTTCTGAAATTCGTTTTATAACGTGATTGATGGATTGATTGATTTAGGAATCGACATCACAGCATTCGGGGCATTCCCATAAGCGCTCCGTCCCCATCCTCAGCAGCCAGCGAAGAGTTCCAACACCAATAGTACCAGTAGCAATCTGATTATATGTCCGTCTCGCCTTTCCTCTGAGGGTTGTATAACGTAAGTAGAACCACAAATCACGTTTTATGTAGACGTTTTAACTTGTTCTAGTATGTGTTATTAAAGTTAGCTTCCATTTTTAGTATACTATGTAGGGGCAGGGAGGGGGGATTTATAAGTAGGAAATACGAAAGGGGAGGAATGACATCCTTAACATATGGTGAGTAGGGGGCATGGGCCAAAAAAAGGTTGAGAACCACTGGACTAGAGGGATGCACTAGACAACATACAAATTGAAAGCTGTAGTTACCCACCGGGATTCGAACCTGTCACCTTCAAATGGAACAAGTGTACTTCGACGCATTTCCAACTAGACAACCCTAGATATTAATGTATAATCCTAATGTATGTAGCGAACGAAACACGATAGTGAAGATTTTTTGGACACATATTAAGAAGAAATAAACTGGTGATCTTGGTGACAATTGACAAGTTTGAGGGGACAATAACAAGGGGAAGGCAGAGAAATAAATATCTGGATGGCTCGGAAACGTGGCGTGGTCGAGACAAAAATACAGAGCTAGTGATTGTGCGAGATGGCGAAACATGACCGCCCACGCTCGTCGGTATGGCAGATGATGATGATGATAATAATGATGATGGAAGCGAAGCATGGACAATTAGAAGACAAATAAGGAATTATATGAAAGCTGCGGAAATGTGGTTTTAAAAAAAATGATAATAACACAATAGAAGGATAGACAGAAATGTGAATGAGTAACTCACAAAGAAAAATGATTACTAGCATCAAAAGAGAACAGTCCAAATTCGTTTGGGATGTCACGAGAAGGGGAAAACTGGAGTACGTCTGGACAGTGGGAAAGTCGAGAGGAGAAGTAGGGGGAGACCAAGAGAGAAGATGCTGTACAGTTTGACATCGTGGCATGGCGGAACATCTGTATAAAAAATATAAAAAAGACTGCCGCCCGTGAATTGGAGCATGTTGATGTCTCACCTTGTCTTGATTATGTTTATTAGAAGTACCTCTGAAGTTGGAGAAGGGTTCGCACAGTAGTTCTTCTTCTTCTTCTTCTTCTTCTTCTTCTTCTTCTTCTTCTTCTTCTTCTTCTTCTTCTTCTTCTTCTTCTTCTTCTTCTTCTTCTTTCGTTCGCTTGAACATCTGTATAAAAAATATAAAAAAGACTGCCGCCCGTGAATTGGAGCATGTTGATGTCTCACCTTGTCTTGATTATGTTTATTAGAAGTACCTCTGAAGTTGGAGAAGGGTTCGCACAGTAGTTCTTCTTCTTCTTCTTCTTCTTCTTCTTCTTCTTCTTCTTCTTCTTCTTCTTCTTCTTCTTCTTCTTCTTCTTCTTTCGTTCGCTTGAAATATGTCTATAACTGCAATGTTGTCTCTTGCATGAATCTAACAGTCTTTTTTTTTTTTAGTTCACTCAGCGGTCCATAGAGTTCCACTGTTGTCTCTCTAGGCCAGAAGGTTCGCCTGGATATGTTGTAGTTTGGGCAGTTTTAGAGTATGTGCTCTGCTGTCTGTGACGCCAAACCACATGTGCACATGGCTGTTTCACCAATCTTGAAAATTGTATACATGTGGTTGCGTAATCTATTGTGCCCTGTTCTGAGGCGCAGAATAATGATTAGTTCTGGTCTGTCCATACCGTGGTAGTTGTCTTGAGCAGGTTTTGGTGGCCTTCTGACTGATTTGATCATTCTTTTCTTTTGGTGGTATGTAATGGGGTAACTTTATTACTGTTTATTGCCTTCATCGACCTCACAAAGGCATTTGATTTGGTCAGTAGTGAGGGTCTGTTCACGGCACTAAAGAAGATTGGCTGTCCACCAACTCTTCTGTCCATTGTGGAATCGTTCCACACAGGCATGAAGGGCATAATCAAATTTGATGGTGCAACTTCTGAAGAGTTTGAAATCAAGAGTGGAGTTAAGCAAGGTTGTGTACTAGCTCCCACCCTCTTTGGAATATACTTTTCACTTCTACTGAAATATGCCTTTTGTGATCAGGATGGTGGTATATACATTCACTCACGCTCAGATGGCGGCCTCTACTATGCTCAGAGATTGAAGGCCAAGACCAAAATTAGGAGGGTACTGATCAGAGAGTTGGTTTTTTGCAGATGATGCTGCAGTTACGACCCACTACTGAGGAAGAACTGCAATGTCTACTATCTGCATTCTCCAATGCTTATTCTGAATTTGGTTTAACAATTAGCAAAAAGAGGACACAGATTATGTCACAAGGTGCACATGGGGTACCATCAATCTTTATTGACGACACCGAACTAGAGATGGTAGACCATTTTACATATCTAGGATCAGTGGTAAATAGCAAATTATCCCTAGATCAGGAAATCAACATCCGGATTGGTAAGGCAGCAACAACAATGAACAGGTTAATAAAAAGAGTCTGGGAGAACAGGAAGCTTACTGCCAAAACAAAAGTCCTTGTCTATCAAGCCTGTGTCCTTAGTACTCTTCTTTATGGCAGTGAAGCCTGGACAACTTACTCACACCAAGAGAAACGTTTAAACAGCTTTCATATGCGGTGTCTGCGAAGAATTCTTGGTATTAAGTGGCAAGACAAAATCACAAATACTGAAGTATTGGAAAGATCAGGTTGTGTGACGGTTTATTCCATGCTCAGTCTTCGTAGACTTAGATGGATAGGACATCTTAGGAGGATGGATGATGGTAGAATACCAAAGGACATCTTTTTTGGTGAATTACAGATGGGTAAGAGATCTCAGGGTCGGCCTCTACTACGATACAAAGATGTGTGTAAGCGGGACATGATTGATACAGGCATTGATAATGCACATTGGGAGCAAGTCGCCGCTGAACGTGTTGCATGGAGGGCAAACATCAGAAATGGAATAAAGACAAAGGAGAAAATTATTGCAGATAAGTCACACACCGAGCGTGTGAGACGTAAGATGGTGCATGATGGTGGAAATGACCACGTGTTCACATGCACCCACTGTGGACAAACATTTACAGCGCGAATTGGCCTTATCAGTCACATTCGCTACCGCCATGTGTAATAGTAATTATGCCTTTCTGAAGCACAAACTATCGTCTGTCAAGACGGCAAGGTGCCAATGTAATGGGCACATCAGGCTGTTCTTCTTTTGCTCCTTCCTTAGCCAATCGATCAGCTCTGTCGTTTCCGGGTACTCCCAGTAGTGACGGACACCAGTAATTCAGTAAAGCTAACACTCATTCCATTGCACCCACTATTAGTTAGTAGTAATAACTACTAGACGTAGTACGTGTGTGGTTTTCGCAAGAGTTAGAAAAAGTCTAATAATAAAAATCCAGGAAAGACTCAATCTTTTGCCGGTTTTCTGGCCTCATACATTTGCATAAGCATGCTGTTTTTAATGCTGTTCACGCTGGTCGACACTTGGCTTTAGTTAAAGGAACCGTGCCTACATGACTGTTCTTGTTTAATGCTGTTCATGCTGGTCGACACTTGGCTTTAGTTAAAGGAACCGTGCCTACATGACTGTTCTTGTTTAATGCTGTTCATGCTGGTCGACACTTGGCTTTAGTTAAAGGAACCGTGCCTACATGACTGTTCTTGTTTAATGCTGAACATGCTGGTCGACACTTGGCTTTAGTTAAAGGAACCGTGCCTACATGACTGTTCTTGTTTAATGCTGAACATGCTGGTCGATACTTGGCTTTAGTTAAAGGAACCGTGCCTACATGACTGTTGTTTAATGCTGTTCAAGGAACCGTGCCTACATGACTGTTCTTCCTAAACCACTGTGACGTTTAAAATGGCCAGTCTGTTTCAGAGACATGAAGCTATTTATAATTCAGTATTCATTTTGTATGTGTTCACTTGCTTTGAACCCCAGCGTAGTCTATATACGTGTTTCTACTTGCCACTACTGGGAAGTGCACTCTACTGATTTTTGCATAAGGATTAGCTTTCCATCTATTGTTGTTTGTCCATCAAGAATGATGAAGACCCTTCATTTCATCCAGTGGAGTTGACAGTGTGGAGCCGTGAGTTCTAAGATAGCTAATAAGGCCTATGTTGGCTCGAAATGTTCTTTGACAATGTGGGCAAAGAATGCTTGACGTTCCAGGAGGATCTCCCGCAGTGGCTTTTCTGCCCAGCCTTTTCTTCATAGCTCTTGCAATCCTGGTTGCTTTACAAGTGACTGCACCATGCAGAATGATGTACACCACGAATTTCGGTCTTTGGCAGCAGTCTCCCAGGTGTCATGATAATCATGCTTTCCCTACTACCAGATGAACTCACTCCGACTTCTGAGGTACTTGTAATTTACGTCCCCAAGGACGAGAAGTCAACATTTTAGTCCAGCTGCCTCAACACACCGAAAGTTTAAGAGCGACCGCTTTTATCCATTCATCCAATCTGACCTCGTTTTCATTTATTAAAAAAAATTTTATGTCACTATTTTTTTACTTGGCCCACTACTCTAATAATTTTTCTTAATAATGAAGTATAAATGACATTTTTCTTCTTTTGTAAATGCAAAAGTGACCATGACTCACACCCGTATATTGTCGAGAGTAGATGCGCATTCTTGAAATGTTGAATTTGTTTAACTGTTGTTGTGCCATGGTCTCTTTTTAGCATACTCTGCCACTCAGTTGTGGAATAATCTTCCACAAGAAATCAAAGACACCACCAATCATTATACATACAGTCGCAACCTGTTTGAACACTACCTCAGGAAAGACTACACGCCCCCTTAAAAAAAAAAAAAAACAGCAACAAAGACAATAATAATGGTAAATTATCTCGAACGACAACTAGCCAGAAAAAAAAAAAGAAACATTCCCATATGTGGCACGTTACACCCACCTTGGGTATTTATGATGCCCATGTTAAACATTGCCTCAACGAGTCATGTATTATTGATTATTTTTCATACGTTTTACTGGTTATTGTTCTTTTGGTGTTAAAGAATTGCTTCATAAGAGATGTTGAATGAAAGAATGTATGAGTTCTTATGCCTTAATGTAGTCACTGGAGGGTCTTCTCCGTGATTATATGTTGTGTTTTGTGCATGTATTTGTTTGCTGATGAAGGCTAGTCGCCGCAACATCCTTGTATTGGTCATAATTCTGTTCTGTAAAGCTGTATTACTTTGATATTTATATCATTTTCTACAACACCTGCATGACCTGGCACAAACATAAACCTGATTTCTTTCAGACTTGACTGCCTCAGAGACCCCCATCTCGACCTTCCTAGGCATACTCATTGAGTCAGTGAGAAAGGATGCCTGAGTGAAAGTCTCCAGCCAGGCTACTGCTTTAGTTTGCACTTTGTTAACACACAAAGAAAAAGAACAGTTTGAGAAATATTTTTAATTCAACATAACTGGTGTAGTGTGTTGATCAACTGGTGGTAAAATGATATCTTATTACGTACACAGTAACGCCTACAGAATCAGGACAGGAATAATGTAAATATGTAAACTTATATCACCTTAGCAGTTTACTGAAACAATTACCCTGAGCCAAATGAGAATGTTTATAGTGAGCATACAGAAAAGCAAATATATAAATAGAACCAGATTTGACATGAGACAAATAAAAACTGATAGGACTAGTTCAACTGATAGAAGTTAGTTGCATATCAGGACATAGCAGTCAACACCAGCATTTTTTGGCTGCTCGTGATTGCTGAGCAAGTTAACGTTCAGTAGTTTGCCAGTTTTCTGACATTTGACAGAAAGCTACCGTTTCATTTTTGCGTATTCATCCCAAGATAAAAAATACTGAAGTATTGGAAAGATTGGGTGGTGTGACGGTTTGTTCCATGCTCAGTCTTAGTAGACTTAGATGGCTAGAACACATTAGGAGGATAGATGATGGTAGAATGCCAAAGGACATATTTTGGTGAATTACCAATGCATAAAAAGATCTCAGGGTCTTCCTCTACTACGTTACAAAGATGTGTGTAAGCGGGACATGATTGATACAAACATCAGCCAAACATTGATATTGCTCCTTGGGAGCAAGTCACTGCTAATTACGTTGAATGGAGGAAAAAGATCAGGAATGGAATAAAGGCAAAGGAGGAAATAATTGCTGTCGTACACTGAGCATGTGAGATAGAGCATGTTGGGGAAAATGAGAATGTGTTCACATGCATCCCCAGCGGACGACCATTTACCACGCGAATTGGTCTGATCAGTCGTGTATTACCGTCATGTGCAGGTATGCCTGTTTTGAAGCAGAATGTAATAAACTATCGTGTGTTAAGACATGTTAGCAGTGTCTCAAAACCCTAGCCAGGCAGTCACGTGCAGCATGATCCGCCTAGGAAAGATCAAGAATGTCAGCTCTAGGGAGCTGCGGTACCTCCTTTTGAATGATGTTCCCCAAATCATCCCACGTTATTTACTTCCATTGACATTCAATACTGTTGTATTCAGAGATTCTGTGAAGTTCTCTTGCCCCAGCAACTACTCACTGCTTGCCTGATGGCAATGGGTTCAAATCTGTACTGAGAGGGATTATTAAAACCAACCCGGGCTCCCAGGTCGATCTATTCTAAACTGGGAACCAGGGAATGTCTTGGAAGTCAATGAGGAGGGCATGATACTAACCACTGAGTGCTCACGGGTCTAGTACCTTATGCCCAATACAGCATATAAACAGGCCCTTTGCTTTTTACTAGGTCAACATTATCAAACTCCCTTTCTCCCTTGTCTCCCCTACCCACACATATCGCTCGTACCTAATTGATACATCAAAGTCCTAAACACTGAATGTAAAATGCCCTCCATGACTAGAACCTGATCCTAGGCAGATGTGTTTTTAACCATTCAAGATTGTTGTGTGTAATATAAAAGTGACCCATTTCACTGGATGAAGTTCGTAAGTCACGCAGGAGGATCAACCAATCAAGATTATCAAGCTGACCTATTTCAGCTGGAATTCTAGGTGCAAACATCAATCACTCAAGATTACCCAAAGAGAACAATTTTACATAACTGATAAACATCTTTATTACACAAAAGGTACAATACAACCAAAGTGACATGACAGCATTTTAAAAGTATTATATTACAACAAACTATACATTATGTGTTACCGGGACCTAAACAGGAGGAAAAGAATAGCAACACTATCAGCTTTCCATCTCTGTCACAAGAGGCAACTAAGGAGGGTTGGCATGGGACTACCAACTTCAATCTGTAGACAACTTTAGCTGCATGACAACCTACACATCTAAAGAACAGAATTGAGATGACAGTAGGCTGGTCTCATGGAAATATATGATCCGAAGAAAGCTGGAAGGAGACTGGATTACCTCCGTTCACCCAGGAAATGAGTTTAGCATTCTAGGATTTGACAAAAATGCTGGAAGGGAGCAGGCAAAAAGTTTCTAAGCATGGGTTAAACAGTGCTCACGCCATGCAGTGAAAAGTACACAGAGAGAGAGAACAAAACCAAGGGAGACAGAGATCAATAATATAAGGAGGACATGGAGGAAGCTGGCAGAAGCAACAGACAGTCGGGCTTGGCTGCGGGCTTATGGTATCAGGCACTATACCATTACTGCGCATCAACTCACACACACACATTTGGGTACAAATGATGATGATATTAAAAACAAACTGACAACATAACTTTGTGCCCACAGCTGACAGTTGTATTGTGCCTCCTTTTGTTCACAAATCATATTTTCAAGAAAATTAATATAACAGAGTCAATGTCATGAATTCTATAGAAACATTTCACATGTATTCAACAGTCTCAAACAGCCAGGCACTCATCTGAAACTAACAGTCACATTTACAGTATACAAGCCAGAATCTTAGACACATATTTATGTGACATACAACCCTAAGCCAAATTCATATCTTGATCAAATTACAATTTCCTTCTGAATGTGGTGGCACAATGACCCAGTTCAATCACCAACAAAGGCAGGATTATTTGTCTTCATCAAAAGTGCCAGATGAAGGAAGGGAACTGGTCACCTGCCCTGATAATGTACTGACCTAGAAAACACGATAGCCAAACACTTCACAGCCCAATGGGACTACCTTTATCTTATTCTATCCATCCTGTTGTTACTTTTGTTTTACCCACACAAATATACCAATACACACCTGAACAAACATACCAATACACACCTGAACAAACATACCAATACACACCTGAACAAACATACCAATACACACCTAACAAACATACCAATACACACCTAACAAACATACCAATACACACCTAACAAACATACCAATAAGGACTCTACACACCTATACAAACATATTCACCCACACCAAAGCACATATATACAGCCACATTTCCCCTCACACACAGAACCTACAATCAAAGTGACATAAATCCTCCGGGTGCAGTTATCGGAGGGGGTACTGCGCTGCAAATCCAGTCTGATAGGATGCTGAGAGAGCTTGGGATGATGGCATTAGCAACTGATTTGCCCGTAACGAGTCTACAAATAGGCCGTGGTAGTTGGGTAGTGGAACATAGGCTGCTGTTATTATTCGCCCTGCAATTGAAAAGAAAAATAAATCAAGATAATTTAAACTAACAACTTTAGAAGTCATCAAAGATGCAATTAATTAATTCATTCATTAAGTAACATGTCCTTTGCAGAACCACGCTCCAATAACAACCTTCTGGAAAACCTGATCATAAGCAAGATTTCCTGCGTCCGATACATAATGAATGATGATGAATAACAGCAGATAGAAGATGTATTGAGGAAGATATATGTAGAACAGTCAAGCAAAACAGCAGCATTTCTTAAGATGAAGATTATTCACTAAAATAATTTTTGTCATATCATTTGAGGCAAGAAAGGAGAGTTCTTAAAAGCTATATGGAGACAATCCGGATGCAATGAACAGAAAAACAGAATCACATACAATTAGTAGACAAGTGAAGAATTATGTGGAAGCTGCGGAGATGTAGTTTTGTAGAAGAATTATAAGAACCCATGGATGGTTAGAAAAATATTAACTCATAAAGAGAATCAGAAGAAGACACTACACATTCTCCAGGCATGCCATGAGCACACTGTTAACAATGGGAAAGCTGGAGGGGAGGACAGGCAGGGGGAGACCAAGAGAGAAGATGCTATACAATTTGACATCATGGCAGTATCAAAAGTGATTGGCAGTACACGAGATAAGCTATGGACATACATGATTACCAACACCACACAGCGTGGACTATAAAAAAAACAATGTCACCTACTGAATCTTAACCCTTATAATATGTACAGCAAAGTACCAGTGAAAAATGTCTCATAATATGTGAACTGTTATTAAGGACATGTATTCACAAACACTCTGCACATTACCTGCATAAAAACGTCCATGTAGAGCATTGACTGAAGCCACTGCTGCCGATATACTTGGACACTTGACATAGACATTTCCCTGTGGGGAGTTCTTGTCCACGTATATATGGAGGACACCTCCGTGTTTGTTGCATTCATCTATCACATCATCACGCACCTCCTGATCCCAGTTAGACCTGGTTTCCCTGCACAGACAGACACGATACAGTCATATAAAGAACCGTACATTTAAGGCGATGTGCGGCAGTAAAAACATCGATTTTTGGTCAACTTGGCTATTTTTGGAATAGTTCATTTTTAGACACCTTATCATGTCTTCTATCAGATTCTGTACTTGTTTTTATTTAAAAACTGTTATTTTTATGCAATATTCATAATTTACTGAACCCACCCTCTGTGTCAAATTGTCTAATTATTGACAATTGTTGCGAAATTGACGGTTTTCAAATCCTAGCAACGATATCTCAGGAAAACACGACACGCGCGTGTAAGGTATCCCTGGAAAGGTCGTGAACTTCCGTAACTGTTCGTGATACTCCGTGTCCGTCTAATCGGAAGCTCTTCTGTGTACATCGGGTTTATTCGTGTCTATCATCTTCCGGAAACTTCCATATATGGAACATCGCAAGCAATCCGCGTTCGCCGATGGCTGAAATTGATCACGTGGGTTTCCAAAATGGCGGCTTTGTGTTGTTTACACCTGGCGACGTGCTGAAAGTTCATTGTTGACGACAGACTGACACGCATTGAAATATGCCTCGTTCTAAGAAATTTAACATCCAGTCAACGTAAGTAATCTCTCAGACTACACCTCGCAAATGCTCGTAAGCAGCGAAAAGCCTATCAGAATGTCGTAAACGATACAGATAATTCTGAAACTACTGAAAGTAAGCGACCCATGCCACTTCTTCTAAATCCAAGTGTTTTGACAGTGAATCTGAATGAATCAGTGCTATCGTGTTCTTCTCAAAGTTGTGGAAGTGATTCTTTTATTACCCGAAGCCAATTTAAAAGAGATACGTATAAATACACAACATCCACTAGCAGCAAGTATGATTCTGGTGACGACAATGGATATCAAAAACGGGAACACAGAGTAATCAGAGTTGATTGTTCAGAAATTGAGGCAATAATCAAATTGTTATGTTGTCCAGTTTGTAAAAATGATAGTCTTATTTTGAAAACTGACAGCAAGAAAGCCAAGGGATTAGCTGTGTATGCAGAGGTTTACTGCTCTTGTTGTGAAGAAGTAGTGTGTGGAAGATACCTATCTGAAAAAAGTAATGGATCTTTTGCTGTCAACAGCCAGTCAGTATATTCAGCATTAGTTTGTGGGATGGGTGCAACAACATTTAATAATTTTGTGATGTCGGTTCCTAAATCAATCAATCAATCAATCATTTAATAATTTTTGTGAAAATATGAACCTGCAAGGTATTCATCACAAAACATTTCACAGCAAAGCGAATAAACTATATTCAAAGATAGAAGATCTGGAGGACACTGTTTTTTCTCAAACCGTAAAGTATGTTCGACAGGCTCATGCACAACAGTCAGGCATAACTCTACATGACAATGATGTGCTAGATATTAGTGTCAGCTTTGATGGCACTTGGCTGACTAGAGGCCACACATCCCACATTGGAGTTGGCTGTGCAGTGGATGTTCTTACAGGAGTTTGCATAGATGCCCATGTTATGTCCACATATTGCCAGGTGTGTGAAACCACTGGTAAGACACTTTCCAGGGACAAACCAGATGAATTTGCAGCATGGAAGGCAGAACATCTTCTAAACTGTGACAACAATTTCAAAGGATCTGCTGGAATGATGGAGGTGAAGGCTGCAAGGGTGCTGTGGCGACGGTCTGTGGCCCGTCATAAACTTCGCTACACGTCAATATTTTCTGATAGTGACATCAAAACATTTGCGGAACTTACCAAGATCAAACCATATGGGGATGACATTCAGATAGACAAAGAGGAGTGTATCAACCATGTCAGTAAACGCCTTGGAACAGCACTGCGCAAACTAAACTACTTAGTAGATGTGTGTCAGGACAAACTCAGAATTCAAATGAGTGTTTACACAGCTTGATATGGGCTCGATGCACTAAAGACAACTTTGCCTCTCGCAAGCGCGTTCAGTTTGCAGTTGTAACTGCAGCAAGAGAGTTCAACTTTGGAGCTGCTGCTGCCCAAGACACTGCCCAGTTTTATGGACCTTCTACAGGCCTGCATATGCAGAGACTAGGAACATTTAGGATGCAGAAGCCCCTCTGCTGTGTGTCCACCGTGACGAGGTAGAGGGGCTTGTGCGTCCCAATGACCCCAAGAGCTATGCCGACGGTAGCACAGCTACTGGTAGGGCCACCCATGTCGGACAGGTCAAGGGAGAGGGACCAGACGAAGAGACACACAAACCTGCTGCCTTGTAGGTAGACTGGGGACAGTCAAAGGCTAGGGAAAGCACCCCAAATACATGCTTGTCGAAATCGGATGTGCTGAGCCACAGGCTTGACAAAGCAGTGCAACGTGAAACCTGCTGCCTTGTAGGTAGACTGGGGACAGTCAAAGGCTAGGGAAAGCATCCCGAATAAATGCTTGTCGAAATCGGATGTACTGAGCCACAGGCTTGACAAAGCAGTGCAACGTAACTTAATTCATGATGTCACAAATCAAAATTAATCGATATGGTGCTAATCCCGTGAAGTCCCATCAGGCGGTGATAGTGCCGGGCCCCCTGCCTCGAGGGGGTCCACCCATGACTACTGGTGGTCACCTTCCCCTGTGCTGTGGAGTCAAGGCACAGAGGAGTAGGTTAAGAGCTATTGACCAAATACCCCGGACACTCAACATACTACAGTGGAATGCCGAAGGAGTTTACAAGAAGAAAGACTCCCTAACACATCGTCTTCATAAAGATAGAATAGATGTGGCATGCATTCAAGAGACACACCTCAACGCCAATCACAAATTCTCAGTCAGAGGATATCAGGCCACACGTTTCGACCGCGAAGGACACAAAGGAGGAGTTCTAATACTTACACGAAATACAATACCTTGCAGCGAAGTATCTGTGATCTCTGACAACCAAACGGAAATTATAGGTGTTGACATAATGATAAAGGACGTGAAAATAAGAATCTACAATCTGTATAGCCCAGCAGATAAGGACCTTACACTCTCAAACATGAAAATAACTGACACAAACTGCATTATTGTCGGAGACTTTAATAGCCGTTCAGAAAGATGGGGATACCCAGATACTGACAAAAGAGGAGATGAATTGGAGGACTGGGAAATAGACTCAAATCTCCATCTACTCAACAAAGCGGATGACACACCGAGCTTCTACTCCAGAAGATGGCTTACCACTTCTACTCCAGACTTAGCTTTCTGCACAGGAGACATCCTCCACAAAATCGATCGCCATGTGCTGGACCAATTAGCAGGTAGTGACCACAGACCAATCAAGCTTGAAATGAATATGGAGTATGTTCCACAGGAGCAAAAGCCCTTGCCCCGCTGGAATTACAAACGAGCAGATTGGGACAGATTTGCCATACTAACAGACAAATATTGTGAAAACATAAATACACGATATGGCAACATAAAGCAAATGGTGGAAAGTCTAAACAGAGCGATAATACAGGCAGCCACTGAGTCCATTCCAAGAGGAGCGAGGAAAAATTACAAACCATACTGGACTGAAGAACTACAAAGTTTGGAGGACAAAGTTGAAGATGCCAGGAAGACAGCAGAGAGAGAACAAACAATTGAAGCAAACATCTCTCTCAAAGCCATCTCAGCAAAATATAAAAGAACAGTAAATCAAACAACAAGAGATTGTTGGAGGGAAAAAACAGAAAACCTGAATTTTGACAGGGATGGAAACAAACTATGGAAACTAGTGAAAGCCATGAACAATGAAGGACCTAGAAACAAACAAATAACAATTAAACAAGGAAATGCCTTGCTTACAGGCAAAAAGGCTGCAAATGCACTAATGGAACACTATGCAAATGCAAACCACATTGATATTACAACCGAACAGAAGAAAGCAATCAAAGACAAACAGATACATCATAGAAATACAGAGACAGCAGCAGAATATATGATGGCAAATCTAACAATGGAAGAAATGGAACAGGCAATGAATACCCTAAAAAAGAAGAAATCACCAGGAAAGGATGGAATCACAAATGAAATGCTAATAGGACTAGGCACCAAGGCAAAGAAGAAACTACTAGCAGTCCTAAATAACAGCTGGAAGAGAGGAATAGTCCCACAGGCATGGAAGGAAGCTATACTAATACCAGTCCCAAAGAAAGGAAAAGACCTGGAAGAACCAAATGGCTATCGACCTATCAGTCTACTGAGCTGTGTAGGAAAATTAATGGAACGCATTATCAATGGCAGGCTAACATGGCATCTGGAAGAAAACAAACTCTTAACACCACACCAAGCAGGATTCAGAAAATACAGATCCACTGAAGATCAAATAACCTATATAGCTCAGGAAATAGAGGATGCCTTCCAAGAGAAAAAGCACACACTAGCAGTCTGGATAGATTTAGAAAAAGCATTTGATAAAGTATGGAAGGAAGGACTGAAAGTAAAACTGCAAAACATGCATGTTTGTGGAAAAATGTATAAATGGATCAGCCACTACCTTGAGAACAGAACTGCCAGGACAAAAGTACAAGGACAAACAAGCAAAATGATGCTGCTGGAGCAAGGTGTCCCCCAAGGAGGAGTTCTTTCACCAACATTATTCCTAGCATATATAAATGACATCACAGAAAATTTTCCAGCCAGAGTACACACATCCTCCTTTGCAGATGACCTAGCCATATGGACATCTGAAGAATATATTAGTACAGCTAACAGCAGAATACAGCAAGCCTTATTAGCGCTAGAGGACTGGTCAAAATCATGGCTAGTGAAGATAAGTGAGGAGAAAACAACATGCACAGTGTTCTCCCTCTCAAATAAAACTCAGCAACCTAAGCTGGTATTGAATGGAAAAATATTGCGCCATGAAGAAAATCCAAACTATCTAGGAGTCACCTTTGATCGTCGCCTGACATGGAAGACACAGGTTGAGAAAAATCGAACAAGAGCAAGGCAGAGAATGGCAATCATGAAAAAGCTTGCTGGTACAACGTGGGGAGCAGATGAGAAAGTTCTCAAGAAGTTATATACTGGACGGGTGAGGCCAGTACTGGAATATGGCATTGCAGCTTGGGCAACAGCAGCTAAGTCAAACTTTAACAAAATAAGTAGAGTCCAAAACCAAGGAATGCGAATCATAACTGGAAGCCTGAAGACAACGCCTATTAATGAACTAGAAAAGATCACTTGTTTACAACCAATGCAGGATAGAAGAGATAGCAGAGCCCAGCAACAAGCAGAAAAATTTAGAAGATTGACAGACCACCCTATGTACAACAGATTTAATGGTTTTGGAAAGGGAAGACTGAAGCGTAGCAACTTTGTAGAAACTGCAAAACGAAGGATTAGGGCAGATCCTATACTTAACATATCAACAGTCAAGCCCATACACAATGCACACAACTTCCCAGCTTGGAGACAGCAGCAACTGCCTGAGATGATAGAAAACATTCCTGGTATTGAGAAAAAGAACACTCAGCATGAAACCGAAAGAAGAGAAATAACCCTAAACTACATAAAAGAACATTACCCAAGCAGGAATTGGACCCATGCATATACAGATGGATCAGCCAAAAATTCAATAGAGAATGGAGGAGGAGGAATTCTCCTAAATTTAAAAAATGGAGTGAAAAAAACACATTCAGTGGCAACTGGAAAATTTTCAAGTAACTTCAAAGCGGAGGTAGAGGCTTTGAAAACTGCAGCAGAAATGCTCCTGATGGAGGAAAATAAAGAGAAGCAAATAGCTATCTTCACAGATGCAAAGTCAGCTGTCTCAATACTCAAGAGCAATAACAGCACAGAACTAACTGACCTAAGAGCAGCACTCCATGGTCTATGCCAGAAATCCAAAAAAGTTGTAATACAGTGGATCCCATCACATTGCAGTATACCTGGAAACGAAGAGGCTGACAGACTGGCAAAAGAGGGCGGACGACTACCACAGCCTGACATAGACATAACCTATAATGAGGCAAAGAGGTTGATAAAAAGCACTTATAGAACCAAATGGGAATCTGAGCATCCAGGCCATCAGAAGGATGATGCATATTACAAACTCGATCGAAGAGAACAAGTAGCAATCTTCAGACTCCGCACAGGGCATAACAGGCTGAAATACCACTTGTTCAATAAACTAAAGATAGGAGATACTGATGAATGTAATTGTAGAACTGGAAAAATGACAGCAAAACATTTGCTGCAGGATTGCCCAACGTATGCAGAACAGAGAAAGATATTTTGGCCCACACCTGCTTCATTTGAGGACAAGCTCTATGGAGATGTCAACAAGCTCAAGTTGACCGCAGCTTACTTTAACTACATACAGGTTGACATTTAAAGGTGCATGAAGACCCGGAGGCATGAAATGAAATATTGCTTGGATAGCAAATCCATTATGTGGAAAGTCCAAATCGAAAGCTCGCTGTGTGGGCTTCATAAAAGGTGGAAAAGTGTCCTAGTGGCACGAAATGGAATATTGCTTGATAGCAAATCCATTACGTGGAAAGTCCGAATCAAAAGCCCATTGTGTGGGCTTCATAAAAGGTGGAAAAGTGTCCTAGTGGCATGAAATGGAATATTGCTTGGATAGCAAATCCATTACGTAGAAAGTCCGAATCGAAAGCTCACTGTGTGGATGTCATCTGCAGACTGCATACTTCTGGTTTCCGGAAGAACAGCCTATGGTGAGCGGAAGGCCCAATATACGGAAGTGAGGCTAAGCAGCCATGTGCAGGACGTGACGATTCCTTGGGTGAGCCCAGTACCAGAGCGCTATGTATCGGCTCTGCAAGTATGGAAGCCTCCTTGGATGGCGGGGAATGCCCATGGTCTGCCCCTGCCTTCCCTTGAGGGCTGACCAGGATCTTTGGCTGTTCTATATGGACCAGCTGGGATGGGGGATAACACCACAACAGTGAGAGTCAAACGTCCTAAGAAACCCCCGGGAAGGTTAACCCGGTCAACAAATGCCCGCAGAAGTCGGATGTGTCGGCCTAACGGCGCAAGAACGCAGCTCTGCTGTAAACAGGCACAACGCAATCACATCCGAAAAAAAAACTCCGGATGAACGAAGAAGAAGAAGGATGCAGAAGCAAGTAAGAAATAGTCTGAAGTACAAGAAGGACAAACAAACTAAAAGACGCGACACTGTACGAGCGCCCAAACTGAAGAGACAAGGTGAGCTGCATGCTCTGGAGGGAGGTCCTGCATATTCAGCAGGACAATTTTAACACTCAAGGTTCAGTTTTACACTTTTTTTCTCCGTAAAAGAGTGCATTAGTAATAAAAAACAAAAAAATAATTAGTTTTTCCCCGTTTTCTCATTTCGCCAGTTTTTTATACATAAGTACAATTGTTTTAAAAACTATTCGTTAGATTTCACTCAAACTTTGCAGAGATATTCTTTATTATATCACTTACATTGTGAGTAGATTAATCTTGAAAATTACATTTTAGTTTTTGTGCTACACTTAAAAAAAAAAATGTCATGAAAAATGTCATTACCATTTTCACATTTTGAAAAAAAAAAACTGCAAAGAGATATCATTAAAATTTTCTACTCAACTTGTAAAGGGTCTATTTATTTACACATAAAACAAAGAATTTAGCCTGTACATTAAAAAATAAATGTTTTAGAAGTACATTAAGAAATTCAAGATGGCCGCTGTTTATCTTGGTTTCCATAGCAATCGTTAAGTGCAAAGTCAATTTGACAATATTTTATCGATCAGCAGTCTTTAATATCAAACCCTATCCCATAAAAGAACATAGAAATTAAGTATTATGGAATTAAATTTTTTAAGGTTAGCATTGCCTTTAAAATCATACAATGTACACATTTTATTTCCATAATAAACATGATAAGTTTGCTACGTCAAGTCAGAGGGTCAGAAAGGTTGTGAGGATTGGCATATGTTGCAGATTATTAGGCTGCCAGTTATTCTGATTGTCTTTCATCTGACACCTCTTCCAGCATACGGTCATGTATGCCTGGGTGAAGTACCATATTCTGCTAATGTATTAGTGCAGTAGAGAAATTATCTAGTAACTTCTCACATAGCCTTCGATGTTCACTGTGGTCTACTTTTTGCTTCCCCTGAAAGCTTGCCATATAAAACATGGTCACCCCGGGAAGGTTAACCCGGTCAACAAATGCCCGCAGAAGTCGGATGTGTCGGCCTAACGCAGCTCTGCTGTAAACAGGCACAACGCAATCACGTTTGGAAAAAACTCTCCAGATGAACGCAGAAGAAGAAACAAGGTGATGCTTTTTTAAAAATATGAATGAACATGGTTTCCTATCTATTCCTGGAACATAATAATGACATAAAATGCTGTGCTTTTTTCCCCAAATATAGAATTCTACAACTGTGAGTGATCCAACTACACATGTCAACCCCCAATATGCAGTATTTGGAGAACAATAAATATTCAATGAGTTTAAGCAGTTTACTGTAATCATGAGTTGTTATAACACACCTGAACAAACATATTTATTCCAATAGTATCAACACGTAAAGCAACTTTGCAAAGACATTGATCACAACCATATAAACACACTTCGATAGCTAAGTGGTCAGCATGCTTGCCCACCTATCCGATGGCCATGTGTTCAACAACTATCGAGGTGGGGTTTTTAAATAAGTGACATGGGCTCCCAGCCTAAGATTGGCACCAGGAAATGTTCTAAGAAAAGGCGGCTGTCATGATATTGAACCCCAACCCCCCAAATCCAGGGCACCAGGAAATGTTCTAAGAAGTAAAGGCGGCTGTCATGATATTGAACCCCGAACCCCCAAATCCAGGGCACCAGGAAATGTTCTAAGAAGTAAAGGCGGCTGTCATGATATTGAACCCCGAACCCCCAAATACAGGGCACCAGGAAATGTTCTAAGAAGTAAAGGCGGCTGTCATGATATTGAACCCCGACCCCCCAAATACAGGGCACCAGGAAATGTTCTAAGAAGTAAAGGCGGCTGTCATGATATTGAATCCCAACCCCCCAAATACATGGCACCAGGAAATGTTCTAAGAAGTAAAGGCGGCTGTCATGATATTGAACCCCAACCCCCCAAATACAGGGCACCAGGAAATGTTCTAAGAAGTAAAAGTGGCTGTCATGATATTGAACCCCGACCCCCCAAATACAGGGCACCAGGAAATGTTCTAAGAAGTAAAGGCGGCTGTCATGATATTGAACCCCGACCCCCCCAACCCAGGGCACCAGGAAATGTTCTAAGAAGTAAAGGCGGCTGGCATGATATTGAACCCCGACCCCTGCAAATCGAGGGCACCAGGAAATGTTCTAAGAAGTAAAGGCGGCTGTCATGATATTGAACCCCGACCCCCCAAATACAGGGCACCAGGAAATGTTCTAAGAAGTAAAGGCGGCTGTCATGATATTGAACCCCGACCCCCCAAATACAGGGCACCAGGAAATGTTCTAAGAAGTAAAGGCGGCTGTCATGATATTGAACCCCGACCCCCCAAATACAGGGCACCAGGAAATGTTCTAATAAGTAAAAGTGGCTGTCATGATATTGAACCCCAACCCCTTAAATCCAGGGCACCAGGAAATGTTCTAAGAAGTAAAGGCGGCTGTCATGATATTGAACCCCAACCCCCTAAATCCAGGGCACCAGGAAATGTTCTAAGAAGTAAAGGCGGCTGGCATGATATTGAACCCCGACCCCCCAAATCCAGTGCCGTTGATTGGTTTTTAAAAAAAACAGGTGAGTTAGCATATATATCCATATACCCCGAGGTGTGAAAAAGTTAGTTGCATATCCTTTACAGGACGTTGCAGTCAACCCCAGCATTTCTGGCTGTTTGTGATGTCCTGCCAAGTTTATGTTCACTAGTTTGCCACCACTTTCTGAATAACCGGTACTCATACCATTTTATCAAAACCAACACAAGGTGGTCTGCTGCCAAATCACCCAGAGATTTATTTCAAACGTGGTATGCGGAATTACAAAATGCGCCCGTAACCATTCACCACGGGGCCGGAGCAAGGCATGAAAAGGGGGCACTAAGTTTTTTTCTTTTAAAAAGCCGATTACCTTTCTTGACATCACACATCCAAAACATCAGAAACCAGAGCAAACTTAATTCAGTTGTCTTCAACAATTATCTACTCAATTTGGGTACAACTTTAGCAAACCATCACCTTCACAAGAACAACACTTGGTTGTACTATTGAACAGGCTACAGAAGCAATGGACCCACAACAAAATATGTTTTTTTAATGGGTGCCACTATCAGCATAGTGTAATATAGCATTATGGCCCAGGCTTCTGCATGCCCAGTCAATGATGAAGATGTCTTCGTATTCTTCTTTCACCCTGTAACCCCCACGAGGGCATAGGCACTCAAACAACTCATTCCAAATCCTTCTATCCTTATCTATCCCATGCTGCTCTGTCCATGTCCTCCCTAGATTTATAGACAGTTATACCTCTCCAGGTGCCAGCTCTAGAAATTTCCCTAGCTGAAAGGAATACAATCTGCGATCTGGACTCTTTATTTATACTGTCCACGATTGGTTGAATTTTACAGCTAGTTCTTCTACGAGATGCAAAAACCAGTCCCAAATCCCTTCCTCCTACGTCACCTCTTACAACCTGTACAGTAGGTTACAGTGTGATACTATTCTTTACTTACTTAAAATCCTAGTATCATATGGAATCTCTCTTAGTCCCTTCTTTTGATGGGCTTGATAGGTTGCAGCGTTAAAATTCTTTGCTTCCCCTTACGGTGCCGTTAACAAAGACAATTTATTCTAGCAGACAGACATTCACACCCTTGAAACATAGCTGAGAGAATAAGAAAACAGTATAAGCTTACGTTGTTGGTTCAAACATGTTAGATAACATGAAACACTGGGTGGCTATCGGAGGGGCACTGCTAACTTGAGCTACACCTGTTCCAGGAATGGCTGCCAGATTGGACTGGATTCCAGCTTGCAAAGGTGCAGGTGTAAATGGGTTGAGGGGAATGCCTCCAATGGTAGTTTGAGGCACCAGATTATTCAGAGCATTTGCAGCATACTGTGGTATCTGAAACCCAGTTCCTGTTGGGAATATAAATATGTGAAACTTCATTGATTAAGGATATACACACAAATATGTGCCATTTACACACACATATATATATCTCAAAAAGCAAATTATGTTGTGCTAGTTAGGCAAGATTGGCCTAGGACATCACATTTTTGCAGCCAATTGCCTCGTTTCCATTCACTAGTCATTGACCGTCATTGGTAGGCAGATGAGCCTGGTGCTGATCAAATGACCTTCTACTAAGCTACCATGCCACTAGCTAAGCTACCATCGATGTAATCCAACCCCCCCCCCCCCCCCACTAAATCATATACTAAAACAATCTGCTGTAACGGAAAATAAATGAAAGAAAGAAAGAAAGAAATTGACAATGAAAGAAAACCACACAAGGCAGAATTTTCTAAAGTGAAATAAAGTTGACAAATAACATACCTTCAGCCAGTTTTGCCATAAGCTGTAAGCGACCTGTGGCTCCCAGATCAAAGCCTGCTCTGTCCATTTCGTCTATGTCCATGTGACCATGCCCAGTGCCCTGTCCACCCTCAGATCGTTCGGTAACATTTCCAACTTTCATTGGACGCCCTGCTAATTCAAAGCCATTCAGCTGATCCAGAGCTTTCTTTGCATCTTCAGCATTTGTAAACTATTTTGATGAAAGAAATAAAGAAAGAAAAAAAAATGAAGTTAACAAACCCAAACTGTTTATCAGAAAAACAAATAACATCATGCTTAAAATTCTTAAAACTGGAGGAAAGATTGTCACTGTCTTAAACTTGCTGCATGGAGTGTACCGAGGCATCTAGGTGGCAAGGAAAATCGTGTTAGTCACTGAATGGAAAATTGCTGCTCTTGCACATTCCTGGTGGGATGTCTATCATGGGGCATAAGGTATGTGTTCAAAGCAAGCCTACCTTCTAGGTGAGCAAAGGTGTATTTTTGTAAGATTGATGCTCTATTTGAAACATGATTTTCGAGAACACCAAAGCAGAAGTCACTAACCAAGATCCTGGAAAAAAACAGCAGACTGTGCTGTTAGCTATTCTCACATGTTAGGCATTCAAACGGCTCTTCACAGGGAAGACATCAGTTTCAAGACCACACATGGTTCTCTAATGGTACAGACCCTGATGAAAGGGAGGCCCAATATATAAAAGTGAGTATAATCAGCCATGTGAAAGATGTGACAATTCATTGGGTGTTGCCCCTGCCTTGCCCTAACAGCTTGCATGAAGTTTTGTATGGACTTGCTACTGGTGCCCCACTTATGGATGTAATGGACATGGATGACATCAGCACAATATGACAGTGAAATTACTCAAGAAGACAAACCAGTGCCCCCCCCCCCCCCCAAATTGGCACCCACTTTAGACTGTCACCATGGCAGCACAGATCAATTTTAAAACAGGACTCCATCACTATCATCCTCTAACAAATAGAAGGAAGAACTAAACAAAATTAAATTAAACTGAGCATTTTAAAAAATTACTGCACTGCTGCAATCAATCAGTCGAGAGAGAGAGAGAGAGAGAGAGAGAGAGAGAGAGAGAGAGAGAGAGAGAGAGAGAGAGAGAGAGAGAGAGAGAGAGAGAGAGAGAGAGAGAGAGAGAGAGCAGTTCTTGTGTGAACGTAAAATATATTACTGCATTATTTTCTAAATCTGCCTACAACAAAACATGTTTCCACTTACAGTGATGAATCCAAAGCCCAGTGAGCGCTGAGTGTCATGATCACGCATTATCTTGATGTCTACAATCTGAAATTCACATTAACACACAATTAGGTACAAATGGAACTAAAACATTGTTGTAATCGATAAATCGTCCAACACTGACATAGCAGATGAAAGAAACTTAACCCGCACTTTGAACTACCACCCCCTCTGATGTGTCTCCACCTTGATGTGGTAGACAGGCTTGAGATAGGGACCAGACCAAGATAGACATAACCTGCTGCTCTGCAGGTAGACTGGGGATAACGGTCAAAAGGTCAAATCAGGCACACAAAGCCACTAATTCTTGGTCCAGACACATACTCTAGGGCTCTCAGCTGAGGGATATGGCTGAACGCCACTAAACCATTAACCCTTGGATGTGACAGCTGGGCCAATACTCACCTACTGCAAAACGGAGGTGAGATGCTGAGCACGCTACATGCTTGGTCCAGATACTTGTTCGAAGGCTCTCAGCTGGGGGATATGAGGGATCCCCGGATGAGAAGGCCTGGCCATTACTCGCTCACTGATGCATGGGGGTAAGGTGCTGAGCCGGCAGCACATTGCAGCACATGTAGCCTACCTCGTGAGAGGTTACTAAAGGTGGAAATGTGCCTCAGTCGCACGTGATGGTTAAGATGAAAATCTGTATCTATACCCAGAGTAAGCGTAGACAAAGGTGGAAGAGCATCTCATTGACACGAAATGGAGCGCTTGGCTAGCGAATCCATTAGGTGGAAGTCCGAAGCGAAAGCTTGATGAGTGGATGTCGTCTGCAGACTGTCCGTCCCTGGTTTGTGTGGGGAGCGACCAGTGGCAAACGAAATGCCCAATACACGGAAGTGAAGAATTAAAGCAGCCATGAGCAGGACGTGTCGATTCCTTGGGTGAGCCTAGTCTCAGATCACTATGTGCCGGCTCTGCAATTATGGAAGCCTCATTGGATATCGTGGAATACCCATGGTCTGCTGAGATGCGGGCGACACCACAACAGTAAGAGTCTAATGTCCCTCAAAACCACGGGAAGACAAACCCGTAAAAATGTCCGCTGAAGTTGGATGTGCTGGCCTAAGGGCGCAAATAAATCAAGCACAACGCAAATGTCCGAGTGAAATGTCCCTCGTGCTCGGAACAGCTCTGACTAACTAGTCTTCCGAATGTCCGCAGTGCCCAGAACAGCTCTAACTATTTTGTTTTCCAGGCACAACGACTAGCACATGTTCGAACCGAAAGCTCGCTAAGTGGATATTGTCTGCAGTCCAACCGTTCCTGGTTTGTGCGGGGAACGACCTGTAGCGAATGAAAGGCCTAATACATTGAAGTGAGGGATTAAAGCAGCCATGAGCAGGACGTGGCGAGTCCCTAGGTGAGCCCAGCACCAGAGCACTATGTGTCAGCTCTGCAACTATGGAAACCTTGGATGGCAGATAATGCCCATGGACTATCCCTGCCTTCCCTTGAGGGCTGATCGTGAAGTATTCAACCATTCTAACTTGACCGGCTGGGATGTGGACGGCACCACAAAGTGAGAGCCCCCCAGGAATGCTAACATGGTCAAAAACGCATGCAAAAGTCGGATGTGTTGGCCTAAGGGTCTAGGCCCAAGGGTGCATAACAATACATCGCAAATACATCTGAAAAAACACTCCGGATGAACGCAGCAGGAAGAAGAAGAAGAAGAACCCCACACGTATAACAACATTGAACGAAGTGGAAAGTTTATTTTTCTACAAATCGGAATCAGAATATATAATAATAATGCTGCTGCTTCCTCTGTTCATTTGAAATTTGTCTTATCTGCAATATTGTAATTAGTTATGATTATTGTCCAAACAAATAATATTTTCATGCTGCTTACAGCAAATTGGAAGCAGATCATACACACATAAAACTGATTAAAGATGTAAAATTAGTGCAGATGGCTGCAAATGTGGCAGATGGTCTCCAGATGTGTGTATCGGATGCGGGACATCTTGCTTATGACCGAGAAGTTGTCCAGAAGGTTGTTATGGCAGCGAGTTTCTGCAAAGGACATGCTACTGAATGAATGAATGAACAAGAAAACAGGTAAAAACCCAAAGCCCGTACGAGTAATGAGACACATAAGAGGCCAGTACACAAGATTGTGAATCAGTTCTTCAGCAAGCCAATGTACCTAGCTGTACATACCTTCCCAAAAGGCTCAAATATTCCTCTCAGCATATCTTCAGTAATGTTGAAATGCAAAGATCCCACATACAATCTCAGTGGCCCTTCAGCTGCTTTCTGCTGTGTTTGTGCTGCGGCTGCCTGCACTCTGTTTTTCTCTGCCTGTGATGGTTGCACTATGATTGGCACACCTAAGATCTTTTGACCTGACAGTCCAATAGCCAATGGCACAGATTCAATATCTGCAAACTCAACATAACAGATGCCTTTAGATCTGCGTGTTTTGTTGTCAGCAATAAGACGCACATCTCTTATCTGAAACATAAATTAAAATAGGAGTTAATATATCCTATTTCACAATGGGTGAAAAATCTAGTTAACTGCATAGATAAAATGACAGTTGCAACATGGAAAGAAACCTACATTTTATACTTAGTCAATAACTCAAAATAGTAACAAACGTAACTACTAATTAATATATGTTAACATTATTCAATAGGTTTTGTTTTAAACACTTTTATGAATAACATAGCATAAAAAGATAGATAAATGTACTGTTCAAATAATTAAATATATTATACCATATTTATGGTTTTGTCTATCATGCAAAATGGTAATGTAGGTGAAAAGATAAGTTCCAACTTACAACCAAATTCTGATGTTTTGAGACATTTAATAGCAGTTGGATTTTCGTGAGAAATTACAAGGATAAACACCCTCACTTCACTCATCATCTCATCTTGTTCCTCTTGTCATATTTATCTGATATAATCCTCTCTATTTCACAATATACCACTCAGAACCACTGTTTACATTACATGTACAGCCTCACACTCTGACTGCATGTCTGTCAATGTTTACTCATCTAACACCCTTAACAACCATTTGTAGCCTTTTCTAGTGGGTTAGCATTTGTAAGATAACTGGTAACATTTTAAAAGGGGAAATCCATTTTAAAGTATGAAAGACTAGTCCCTGTGGTACTTAAAACACATTGAATGGGATTTTAATTTGAAGTATGTTGATTTTAACTCATCCTGGTAGTCCAGCCTGTGATGAATTTGAGCTGTGCTAGCATAGTGGCCAGGCACTTGCCTACCAGTCCAGTGGCCATGGATTCAAACACATATTAGGAACCTGCCTAAAATGGAAATCAGGAAATGTTCTGGGAAGTAACTGGAGTTGCCACCACACTGACATCACCTGCCGAGTGCTAGCTGATTTATACAAATATGGGTCTTGTTGCACCATATGGCTAATGATGTGCTTCAGAGGTATAAAAGGGCCCTATACTTTTACTTCTTTTAAAAAAACTATGATAAGATTTTAATATATGGAATAAAACAAACAGCAATGAGCAGGAAGTGGTGATTTCTTGAGTACCCACAACCAGAAAGTCAATACAGAGTTCTGTATTGTTGGAGAGCTATGACTGTTCATGTGCTGCCTTTGCCTCCCCCATAGGATTTACAGAGATCTTATGGTGAGGACTGCAGAGGAGCTGAAAACTTCAGCAGAATGTCTCAAAATCATCACCATCATCTCTATCTTTCACACACACAATGCTAGATCTCTAGCACTACTGAATTAACCCAGCCCTGGCTACAGAGCTCAATTGCCAGAGATGGCAACAAACACATCACTCTTCTACTTCATGTGCCCTTCAACCCCCAACACAGAAAAAGCCCTCAACCCAACTCACGCCAAGCCTCCCCATATTATTCATCTATGTCTTCAATTCTCAGCTTTTCCTCACTTTGATTCATTGGGACTTGCTGAGTTTTCTCCATGAGCTCTACAATCATGATTCTATCCCAGTATTCTGTGCAGGAACCAATTAATGAATGTCTGCAGTTTATAATTAATTCTATTAGTCTGCCCTTCTACTAGTGACCTACTACTTTGCTATACACAAAAAATGTACCTTGCCAACAGCAGAGAAAAACTCTTCCAAGTCCCTGGGTCTGATTCTAGCTGATAGCTGCATGCAAAACACTGTGCGTACATCCCGTTCTTCTGGGGTCAGCTCTGGCTCTCTTTCCCTAAGAAAAGAAAATCATAACCACAATTTAAAAACTTTTACCAGAAATGCATGAAAATGAGATGTTAGAGGCATTTACAAAGTTCAAATCAACAACCTACACTCCAATCATGAGTCATAAAGGTACTACCATGATAAGCATCAACAGTGTAAGGAAACCATCATATATTTCCAGGGGTAGGAAATCTAACTGACAGTACATCTCCTCAAAATGCAAAAATCTTGTGGGTATGTAGTTTTCTACTTTTAAATTCAAGTCTGAACAAATGTCTACTCTTCCTACCCCCTACAATTTCCAACCGTCAAAGGACATTTAACGCACACACATCATGCACGTGGGTCCTAGTTTTTACCCTTTTGAGAAGGCTAGGTTTTTTTTATCCACTACCCTAAAATCAGCAGTAACAAGATATTACAAGAGTTCCCTGTCTTTAACCTGGAATCAATACCTCTTATATCAGAAACAAGAAACGCTATACCTCAAACACAATATATTACTCATTTTGCTTCTGCTAGCTTTGAACTCAGATGTAGTCCGTACATGTGCCTACTAACTAACTAGTAGCTGCCAGTATTGAACAATGCACGCAATCACATCCGGGGAAAAAAAAAACTGGATGAACGCAGAAGAAGAAGAACAATGCACTGAACTGATGTTTGCGTGTGGATTGGCTTCTCCCCTATTACCAGCATCCCTCACCATCAAGCGAACCCACTCCAACTACAGAGGTATTTATAATTTACACCCCAAAATTAGGGAAGAGACATCATAATTTTAGTCCCATTGACCTCGCTGTCAGCACTCTTATCCATTAGACCATGCTGCCCTTTATATATATATATATATATATATATATATATATATATATATATATATATATATATATATATATATATATACATATATATATATATATATATAAAAGAGACTGTATGTATGTCCGTTCTTTATGCGTTCGCGAACGGTCCATCCGATTGAGATGAAATTTTCTACATATTTTCTTTTAATTCCTGTGCAACTTTCTGTCATAGTTTTTTAGTTTTTTTTCGGCTACTTACTTACTAAATTTAATATTCCATTATAATTTCTATATAGCAAGGGGACTTAACTCTAGAAAAGTTATTTCAAGGGGCATAACTTTTAATAACATTTCTGTATACTTTATAGTCATATTGTTGCATCGTTTTCAAAGATTTATAAACTCTTTGTCTATAGTTATTTACAGGCATATGAATTATAATAAATAATATCATCTTCTTCTTCTGCGTTCATCCGGATTTTTTTTTTCCCCGGATGTGACTGCGTTGTGCCTGTTTACAGCAGAGCTGCGTTCTTGCGCCATTAGGCCGACACATCCGACTTCTGCGGGCATTTGTTGACCGGGTTAACCTTCCCAAAAATAATGATATAATCTTTAAGGCATTTTCAAAGTTTTCATAAAAATAATGCATAACATTGTAACTCATCTTTTTATGCTTAAAGAAGTTATCTACAGTCATGTAGGTGATTAAAAACAGTTTTCATTAAAAATAATGGATGGTGTGTGGAAGGACATTCTTTTAAGTTACTGTGTGCCAAGAGCTGGGCGAAGCCACGCCGGGTCAGATAGATAGACAGACAGACAGACAGACAGTCGGGAAGGGGAGCTTATATGACTACTTATATGAATTAAATGAGATGCTCCCCACCAGGGACTGGGTGAAGCCGGGCCGGCTCAGACAGACAGATAGCCGGAAACGGGAGCTTATATGACTACGTATATGAATTAAATGAGATGCTCCCCACCAGGGACTGGGTGAAGCCGGGCCGGGTCAGACAGATAGATAGTCGGGAACGGGAGCTTATATGACCACTTATATGAGATGCTCCCCACCAGGGACTGGGTGAAGCCAGGCCGGGACAGACAGACAAACAAGCAGACAGACAGATAAATCCCCTCCAGGGACTGGGCGAAGCCGGGCCGGGTCAGCTAGTATATATATATATATATATATATATATATATATATATATATATATATATATATATATATATATATATATATATCGGCTCTCAACATCAACATTCATTACGGGAGGGAAATACTGGCCATCTATTCCCTTTTGCGCTCAGGCTTACAAAATGTGATGGTCCTAACAATTTGCATACTCTGAGCAGGTTACCGGACTTATTTTGTTTATATATATATATATACACATCAGGGATATAAAAATATAAATGTGATTCAGGAGCCAGCATGTTTTTAAAAACACAGGCTAAGAAAACTATTTAATTAAATTCAGATAAAGCTACATATTTTGACATGAACCAAACCCTTCCCCCCTCCCTTTTCCGATAAAACGAACATATAATTTCAGCTTCTCATCATCATATCTGTCTGCATTTCCATCAACATATTGCCATATGGGCTTTCCTTTATTTCACAGACCAATGTATGAAATAAATTCTTTACACTTTTCTTCATTCACATACTTCTTTGAATCAATCACATTTCGCTTGGTTAACAATGCAACCAAATCTTCAAAGTCAGTATAGGGTCTATTATTTTTGGCAATACAACTGGCACAATCTGTTGATATATGCTGGCGGAGATGTCAACGTGAAGATATGAGCAGCTATAGACCTGTCCATAGTGCATTGATGTATAATGGTGCATTTATAATTCTGATTTCACAATACACGGGAACAGAAACAAAAACAATGTGCTCATTTCAAAAACAAGTAGAGTGCTGACTGATCTAATAATGTAACATATATCCCCATATGACAAGGAAACAGACTTTCATTTTAACACTATGCGTATGTATGTAAATGTATATATTTGCAAAGCTGAGTCGTTGTTGATAACATAAGAACTGGAAACTAAACCACACAAAAAAAAAACGAAGACATGATACATGTGACACACAATATTGAAATGAAGACAAGGTTGTTTAATAACATTCTGGAACTATTTGAACAGTTCGCAAAATTTTAAAAATAAAACCAAAACAAACAAAAGAAACCCTGGCCTAAATTCAATCTAAATCAATGAATGTGATCTATATGCCTCTCTTTTTCTCCCCTAAATTAACAAACTATCAGCAAAAACATTACCTCCTCCTTTCTGCTCGAGGAGGCTCCCCTCTGCAATTAAAAAAGAAAAATACAACAGTCAATGTTCTGTTTCTGGATGAGGAGGAAAACACTGGACATTTAACTGTACACCCACTACTTATTTTTAGGAGAAAGAACCCTTTATTTTAGCATCAGCCAACATTTGCCTCACCCACCTGTCATAAATTATAGATTACTTTTTACTATGAATATCTGACACAAAACTGTTCCCCCAGATTCCCAATCAGTTACCGCAGCCTTACGAGACAGTAAAAACAATGATAAAACCTTACAGCAGCCCTACAAGAAAGTGGTATAGTCCAGCAGACGTCAACCTACTGACTTACATCTGGAAATGAGGAGACAGGCTGGCAATGGATGAAATACAAAAAGCTTATCTGAAGATAGAATACACGAGGTAAAATCAGTAATCCCGGGAAGGTTAACCCGGTCAACAAATGCCCGCAGAAGTCGGATGTGTCGGCCTAACGGCGCAAGAACGCAGCTCTGCTGTAAACAGGCACAACGCAATCACATCCGAAAAAAAACTCCGGATGAACGAAGAAGAGAAGAAGAAATCAGTAATCAATAATATCTACATAAGTATTGGAATAGATCAGATGTTATTGCACCCTCTTCTGGCTAAAGCAGACCATACAACTCTCAGTGTTGACTGATTGGATTTTCACATACAAACATCAGAAAAAGGATATTATCCTGGGGTAGTGGATCACATACGCAGCTTTCTGTAGTATGAACACAAATGTGTGCATGTTCAAAATCTCTCTGCAGTTGGATATGGAAAAGGGCAGGTCAAACAGGCCGCGGCGCAGGCAACATGTTTAAATGAGACAAGCTACCCAAGAAAGGGTATAGTATTCAATGTAGAGGATCCGGGATGGTTAGGGTTCTTAAAATTTGCACATGGAGCATGGCCTTTCTCACAGTACCGATATTTGTTTTAGTAGTCGACATGCAGAGGCCGTCTGAACTACACTACCATTCAGCTGGATTCGTTTGATGCACATCTGAACCGGTCATTTATTAGGAGTCAGAATCGTCTGCCAAATTAGTAGAGCACGCCTTAAATGGGTGCCAATGACCCCTGACTTGGGAATGGGCTGATGAGTGCCAGAATTATTTCTAATCACTGCATCTCTGGTGGTCACTGGCAGATCTCATGCCAGTTCAGGACTATGATGGCCATTTATCCTTGGTGTAAGACAAATGGCAGAAATTTTGCATTTGCATTTTCCATCAAATCAGCCCAGAGCTCGCAGGCGCATGAGGTGTGGTACAGGATTTAATATGCATCAAAACACCCAGAACTTCCCCCCCATGCCTGTGACTAAGTCACAACACTACTAATAAATGACCAACATTTGTTAACTACACTGCATTTTTAAAAAAAGCAAATGAAAAAAGCACAATAAAAGTTAGCTGCCTGTTCTATACTACTATATATTTATCAAGCATTAGTTGAGGTACTATGTTCCACTGGGTGATAAAAGTGGCAGCAGAACAATGACCCATATCAGGAATGATCGGTTGGTTTCAATATCAAAATACATTATTAGGCAAGCTAACTGCATCTTGGGGCTAAGTAGTGCTGCGGCTAACATGCTTGACTACCTGCTGGTGAGAATATGTTCGAACACTCTTCAAGATGGGGATTTTTCAATCTTTTCTCTAACACATCCAACTTCTTTGGGCATTTGTTGACACTGTCAGCCTTCTCTGGCTAATGCAGACTTCATACTTGAAATTATTCACAACAGCTTTCATCAACCACATACCTGATGGGGCTGATGCTGTGTTTCCTTCGTGGTGAACGGCTTTGTCTTGGCCTGCTTCTTTCAGCATCACGATCTCTGCTGCGGCTCCTACGGCGATCCCTTTCCCTCTCTCTCCTGCGCCTATCTCTGCTACGGCTTCTTGACCTTCGGTCTCTACTTCTAGATCTTCTATCTCTGCTTCTAGATCTTCACAAAACAAGCAAATGAAACAACAGCATTAATGAAAGAAAGCTAAATCTTGACAGAACATGATATGTGGTGGCGCGAAAGCTATTATTTCAGCTAAAAGAAATAGCAATAATGACAGATGAAACTAACTTATTTGGGAGTCATTGAAAAAGCACTCCACTACTATGTGTCTCTACTCTACCCAATAGGTATGTCAACAATAATATCAGTCTCCCACTTGGACAGGTCAGTGGACAGTTGTTTGACAGTAGAGAAATAAAGAATAGATATACAAAGACAAAAAGTGACTGGAAATATAAAGAGGCGTCAGCATCAGGAAGTGAAACAGATCTTTTAATTACAACCAGTTATGTTTTGTAGTAAACAATCTTGACTTGACACAACTAGTTCAGAATATCGTTGTACTTTCCAGGAAAATAGACTTTGAAACAACTGTCATAAGTGAGACAGATGTTGATTCCAGGACACCAGCTGCTGACCTGGGGAATATTGTGTTGACTTGCAGTGTTGATGTAGCAGCGATACAGGCAAGACTGTTTCACAGACTGAAATTAACTGCATGTTCATGTATCGTGAGGCAACATTTTAAAGCCAGTAGGATATTTATATCAAATGTGGTGATTATTATCTAAAGACAAAAGATCTCAATCTGAAACAATCAAGTAGAAAAGTGCAAACTTTATTCATAATAGATGTGGTGATTGATATCTAAAAATTAAGGATTTCAAGTCAAAAATATTTTGCTTATTGTGAAGAAAATTGAATTTCTCACAGGAAATACTGAAGATAAGAATTACTGAGATGGACGAACATATAAACTAATTTATTCACACACCTTTGCTGCTTGACATGTAAGCATGTTGTGTTTATGGAATAAAAGGAAGATATGTGTAGTAGCAACAAAATACAAAAAAAAAAACCCATCTGCTCAAGGATGCATCATGCTTAATAGGGGAATTGAGAATATACTTTCAAGCAAAGAGATAAAATAATAAAACAAAGTAAATAATTGATTATAGCATAAAGAAGCCCTTTTTTAAGTTAATTATTCTATATTACATGCATGACTGGGTAACTTTTACTAAAATGAGGAAAATTATTAGATGCCAAGCTAGATATAAAAATGAAGGAAGTGTCAGCTCATTTGTGCATAACATGTCTTGAGGCTGTGAAACAATGGTTTGCCTTACATAATATAAACTTTCCATTTGAGCAGTATTTTTTCAATGGCATACAGATTGTTAAACGTAAGTATTGACATCCTATGCTCTCAAGACATTCTCATACATGCTGTCCCCTTCTTAAGAAGACACTGCTGATTATTCCAGTAGCAGTGTGACAAAAGCCGGCTTCATGGCTTAGAGGTTATGATTTTTCTCCGAAATCTCGTATACTCTCGTCGGTAACGTGATGACGGTGAGAATCAGCAGTGGTTCGAATCACATCGGTATGTGAGCCGGCTGCTCAGAAAGCAATGGCAAACTACTGAGCGTAATCTTGCCAAGAGATCAACATACAGCTGAAAGATGCTGGTGTTGACAGCGATGTCCTGTAAAGGATATGAAAAAAAAAGTGTGACAAAAAGTTCACCTGGTTTTATTCCTACACTTTGAGCATCGTCCAGACCCTCCAACTTTGAGCCAGTCTTTCCAGATATGGATACACCATGTGTTCAGCTGCACTTAATGGAAACTGGTTTCAAATGCTAATTATGTACCACTTTTTTTTGGTTCACATATCCTTTACAGGACATCGCTGTCAACATCAGCATCTTTCAGCTGATTGTTGATTTCTTGGCAAGATTATGCTCAGTAGTTTGCCATTGATTTCTGAGCGACTGGCTCACATACCCCGTAAGTTAACGACGCAGAGAGAACCGCTACCGATTTTCACGCAATGTCACGTTACTCACGAGAGTATACGGGATTACGGAGAAAGTCGTGTAACCCCTCCCCAACATAATTCTCCCACTGTAGTAAAGTATTTTGAAAGATTACCTCCGCCTGTCTCTGCTCCTTTCTCGACTTCTGTGACGGCTCTTTTCTTTCCTGTGGAAATAACCAATGTTTAAGGGAGGGTCTTTCATAAAATACACTTGTAATTTGCTAAGTAATAATAGATCCATTCTCACATGTAGCCCATCAAGATCAAAGCTAAACACACAATAACATTTACTACAGTTTTGTCAAATTAACTATTAGCGTCAAGAAATGAAAGCTTTGGTTTTAATATTTCTCTGTGACAGATCTTTTATATTAAAAAGTTAGTTGAAAATCTTTTATAGGACATCACAGTCAACACCAGAATTTGTTGGCTGTTTGTATTTCTTGGCAAGATTACATTCAGTAGTTTGACATTGCTTTCTGAACGACTAGCACCCATAACATTGCATGAAAACCAGCGCAAGGCAGGCTGTTTCCAAATTTCCCCTCAGCTGTGTTTCGATTGTGGTGTGAAAGACTGAATTGTGTCCGTAACCCCTTTGCCACAGCTTCAGCTTTTTATATTAAAGAGCAATAAATTAAATGGACTCATTTAACAAACAAAACAAAGGGGGGGGGGGGGGGAGAGAGAGAGAGAGAGAGAGAGAAAGAGAGAAGAAGTAGCTAACAAACTCAACGTCAATGTACACACATATGCACAGTTCAGTCAACTTTACTTAAACATATATATATATTAAACTACCTGCAGAACCTATATTACAACTTTTTGTTAACATAGGGTAACTTGTTTTTGTATTAAATATTGAATTCTGGGTAAATTTAATTATAAAGAATACTGAAACTAGCAGACCCCAAATTAAGCATACTGATACTTAATGAGCTCAGATTATGGTAATATAAAACAAACAAAAAAAGACCTATGAAAAAGCATGCAACTGACAACTCTATGCACATGCTGTAATTTCAAAAAATGTTAGAACATCATCTGAGCAGTAAGGTGGGATATTCAGGAAAGAATACTGAATAGCAAATATAGCAATCACACTCAGGTGACAGAGGAAACAGAGAACACTAAAGGAACACAGAGAAAGAGAAGCCGACAACTGGTCAGTAAATACCAAGAAATAATGACAAAGTTAAGAACAGAAGTCAATAACCAGCAACCTCTAGAGCAGTGTTTCCCAACCTTTTTTGTGTTATGCCCCACCTAAGCCTTTCTAAAATTCTTACACCCCCCCCCCCCCAATACTTCATTTTTAATATTCAAGAATTGAAATGTTCACTAAAAAACCTTG
Organism: Cepaea nemoralis; assembly: GCA_014155875.1. Lineage (NCBI taxonomy): Eukaryota > Metazoa > Mollusca > Gastropoda > Stylommatophora > Helicidae > Cepaea > Cepaea nemoralis. The sequence goes on from JACEFZ010003940.1 coordinate 47,019, forward strand.
AATGATAGGTTTTAGGAAGGAAATTATTGAGCAAACACAGTAAGTAAATTTTCAAAACATATAATGGAGAACTGAAATTCAAATACAAAATAATTTTAATGACAGATTTTTCTATATTATTTTAATTATTAGTAATTATTTATTATTTAAATTTAGTGAGATCCTTGCGCTTGATGCTTGCTACAAAGAGATTTTATATCAGGTTCCAATTTAGTTGACTTCAGTCTCAAGTCTGCCCGTTTTGTTATATCTAGCCGATTTCATCCTTGTTCGAATTGCCCCCCCCCCCCCCCCCATAACAATCAAATTGCCCCCCTGTGGGGTATGGGCCCCACGTTGGGAAACACTGCTCTAGAGGCTTGTTTCACACTTTGAGCAGATCCTTGATGATGATGATAAAAATTATGTGACACATCACAATGAACATAATCCCTATGACTGGATAACCAACTGCTCAGACTAAATACCTATCTCTCATGACCTCACATTACTCACTCGCATATAGACATGCATATGCATACACACGTACAACTCAAGTACATACGAGAAGATGAAAATCTATACTTTAAATTCATCACTGAAAAAGCTGCTGGCCATCTCCTTAACTGTTTTGGTGTAACCATATTAGATATGCCCACATACCTGGCAACACAATCGTGTCAGGTTTGCATCTATTTCAAAGTTCTCCATTACAAGATAGGGGGGCACCTATGCCAACACAACAAGAAATCAATTAGATTTATCAAACTACAAACTTACATGAATCACGACTGAAACAATACTGACCACTAAAGGTCAGTTCTTGGGACCATGATACCTTTATGAATATAATACATTTAAATGAGATGGACACTGTGCAATGTTTGTGTGTGCATGTGCGAGTGTGTGCATCAAGAATCCAATGAAATGTGACTGGAGCTTCTCAAACTGTCACCACCTGAAACAAAAAGCTTGTCTGAAAGTTCAGTAAGTGTCTAGCAGAGACAATATGCTCTCCACCACAGGCAGACGATGCTAAGCCCAGCTGGAACCAGGAGTTTACAGGTCTTGCTCCTGCAAAATCAAGACTATGTTTTATACAAATGTACAAGTCTTGTTTCCTTTAACCTAATGAGCAGAAGAGGAGGATCTAAGAATGAAAACATCAAGAAAGATATGTCCTCTGGACTTCTTAAGACTTCAGTGAGGAAATCTGAAATGTAAATGAGATGGTTTTTGAACTCATTCCTTGCTTCGCTTCTTTTTATGTGTGGAGAGAGCAATTGGTCCTGAATGTAAAATAAGACCGCTGTCCTCCTCTGCTTTCAAATAGGAACCTCAATTTATTCCTATTTGTCTGTGTTGCACATTACCTGTTAATACACACACAATTAAAAAAACTTACTTCTTGTCCTTTCTTGAAGAAGACGAAGTCTTGTCTCTTTCTTCTTCCTGAATATCCGAAAACATCATATGAAGTAATCAGGAACACAGCGGAATGGGTGGGGATTAGGGTAGAGAGAAAGAGAAAAAAATTGCCAAAAGAAGCATTAACAATTTGCAACCATAAACTTAATCATTATAACTCATTTCACATTGATGAAGCAGTGAAAACAACCCAAACATAAAAATACACTATGATTTTAAACACAAACCAAACGTGTATGATCTAATTCTGCAGTCTGGGTTGTTTCCAATTGATAAATGAAACAAGTACAACACAACATCTAAATGGTAAATGGATGCTGTGATGGAATGAAGATGCCAGGTAATTACATATCTAAACAAACATCTTGCTGCTTTATAGGGAGCTGGCCACTTTCCTCAAGGTTGGCAGGAGCACATATTTGGCTTTGCCTGGTTAGAAGCAGAGTGATGAGAATAAGTTTGACTTGCAAGTTTAAAATCCAAAAAAACTTACATGTAGGGTTTTCCAAAAAAGAATATCACTATTTTCAAGGTGCTTATGTTAACTGCAAACCATAAAAGAAAATGTTTTTGCTTATCACTACATGATAGGCACATTTGTCCATGATTGGACAGTTACCTGATAAAATGATATTCCTTTTTACAACACCCTGAGTTCATCTGGTATACTACTCACACATGTCCTAATGCTTATATATAAAATACTGATATTTTTAAAACAAAACAATCCAATTCTAAAGTTATCATAACATTATAAGATGAATTAAATTGCTTTATTTTTTTCAGGATTCTGGTACAACTCAACAGGTGCTTCCAAAAAGTTTGTCTTTCCTAGACTCTGTTCCCATCTACCAGCAAGACAAATTGACTTGCCTCTTAGTCTGATCGCTACCCGTCAACAAGGAGAGACCCTAGAACTAGCTAAGTTATTGCTGACATGGTGTTTGTCCATTAAGAATAATGATGATAATTCATTTCATCCAGTGGGGTTGAAAGTTTCAAGCCGATGAAGAATGACTTGCGTAATGAACTGGATTAAAAGTGAGGAAGAGCTGCGCAATTCGTCAACCACACTCTCTCACCCGAGTCCATCTGAATCCAGTGGCAAGACAAGTCAAGATGACTGGAGATGGGTACAGGTGCAGTGGATGACCAGGGCGCTCTATGTACCTTGCCATGCTCATTACGTTCCACAACACTTTGCAGATAAATGCCATCTTGCCAGTTGAATCATCAATGATTTCTTCCACGCAGCCTGCCTAATCCTGTCTTCACATGTATACCCTAGTTCACCGATTGGTTTAACGCCAAATCGGTTACCCTCGCCTGGTTTAGCCGGCTTCTCACAGCTGTTGCCCGAAGGTGGCAGCTGTCGCATGCTGACAGCTACTAGGAGCCACAGGCATGAGCTGGATGTCAAGCATGGACCAGTGGGGAATGGGCCCTGAAAATGGCATGACTGCCATCCTTACCAATGCTGACATAGCACGCAGGAATCACACAAGCTCTTCCACCACAATCAGTTGACACTGTAGACAAGCAATCCTAAGTAAGAATCTATACACCTAAGTAATACATAAAAGCACTTACAGCATTTAGAAAACACTCTGTATCATATCAGACCACTACAACCTATAATGTACATTTACAAAATTATTTCTCATTAAAATAGGTACACATATTTACATATTAAAAGCTAAAATCATAAGTCAATAAATGTTATCTTTTTCAGTACTTTTAAATTGAATACTTACAAAACTATTTTTCTGCAGTGAAAATTTACCTTGAAAGACACTATCAACTTGACACTTTCTATTGCATGACAAGATAACATAAAAACACCATTATCTAGTGGTTGTCCTATGCTGAACTGCATCCCCATAAGTCTTGCGAAATTAGTTTCCATCATAAGCCAGATGTTATTGTTCTATTGCTTTCATGTGTAAATCATCTACTACATCTCCAATCCATCTACACTGAGGTCTCCTCCCTTCTCTGCCTCCCTGATACACTTCCCTCCACAATTGGTTTTTTCTGGACTCTTTTTTTTTATTGTCCAAAATATGTCCCCATTGTGGTCTTAATAGACAATTTTCATGACTTCTTGTTAAATAGATCTGAGCTCTTTCCAGCCAATCAATTGTTTATATTTTTCTGTAACGTATGCATTCAAAGAGTCTTCCAGCTGATTCAAGTTTCGTACACATAATTAGCCACAGGATATATACATGCTCTTAGTATTCTCACTTGTTCTATCATTTCCAATCTATACAGATTTTAACTGTTATAAATTTTGTAAGGCATCTGTTATTTAATTTTAAATAATCATACATACAAGAATAACAGAAATTAAAGCGAGTTCATTAAGTAAAAAAGTGCTATATAATATACCTTTATGTGGAGTTCACCTTTGATATTAATTTCTAATGTTTCAGTATATCTCATTATAATTGTCCCTAAAACTACATGTAAATGTATGGATGTATTCAAGTACTTTACAACATTTTTGCACCTACCTTTTTTCTATATGGTGCCTCCAGCATGGCTTCAACATCTATTTCATCTGCCATTTTGAAATGGAAGAAGAATTCCTGAAAAATAGTTTTACCCAATATATATTACAACAGATTATGCAAAAGACTAGGCAACCATATTTAGTCATGTTTAATAATGATGGACACTTGAGCAGTTTTCCAGTGTCACCACCACCTGCGATTTCTTCAGCTGAGTAGCATCCTAATTTGCCAAGCACAGATTGTTAATGACTACTACTATGATCTGACATAATAAACTGACTATACGTGTATAGTAATTTCTGCGACGTTATGTTGCAAATAACTGCACCAGAGGACACAGCCACATCACATACAACCAGAACATACATTAACACCAATGCTTGTGCAATGAAACACTATTTAAATACTGGCAGGTTTTGAGTGACTCTAGCTCTACTAGTAAACAATTACATTGTTTCAACAACTTTCGAGTCACTGTCACCAAAAGGCTAACCTCAGTAGCAAATCCATGCATGAATATCAACATGCAGCTAGAGAATAAATGCTGCAGTGAAAAGTACCACAGAAAGGAGACACTCATCACAGAGTCAGATATTCAGCTTTGAAAAAGCAATCCCTGAGCATGTAGACACAAGGGGGAATTTCCACACAAGTCAGAGGGGACAGTAAGGATGGATGGATATCAAAAGATAATTCAGAGGTAAAACAAAACCGTGAACAAAATTATATGAACAATGGATGTGTGTTCATTGAGATGGACTTTCCCAGTCTGGTGGGAAAGCTCTGCATGATCTGGATGGTGTGCACAATCCAAAAACACACAAAACCAATGTAATGTTACCATGGTAATCTTTATTAAGTTTCCTTGTCAATGTTGTTAATTTCATTTAGGTATAATTATGTCTGTTTTAGTAAGTTTGTTTTCTGTACCATTGCAAGAGTGTGTCAGGAGAGTGTTTCCTGATCAAGGAATAAAGGCTGCTAATCGAAGCAGTCACCACATTGTGTACAGGCTAGGATTTGATTAAAAACTCAGAGCCTTACCAAGCCTTGAACACAAGCCCCACAATGTGTGAGGCAAACATTCAGACTCCTCGGCCACACATTCCCATAACGCAGATGGGAGAAATAAAATGGAATATGGCATCAGAAGATGTATGGCCATACAGTGTATAACATCAAATTAAATAGCAATGGAAACTACCAAAGACTTACCGATTTCATATGTGTTATCAGCCCTTAGAAAAAAATAAGTTTACAATGCAGTGTTTTAAAAAAAAAGATGTATTATTTTTAGACTATTTAATAAAAAGATAATCAGTGGTCTATCTAAATTTGTTTTTACTCAAGCCAGAACTTGGTATAGTGACGCAAGAATTTGATCTTTTAGTTTCATTTTGCTAGCCCACAAAAAATGTTTCATCGCATGGTCCGTTTAAACCATGTTGTTTGTTTTATTCAATATTTTAATTGTCATGAACCTTTTGGGGTACAAACGATGGCCATGTTTCATAAAAGGTTAAGAAGATTAAAGGAGAAAACCACTGGGAGTTCAGCTCAATATTTTTCAGGTGATATTCTGTAAGAGGCTAACTTACCACAATGTCTGTATACATATTTATATTGGGATATCAACTGCAAGTATATGGATATAATGTAAAAACACAACATCTTATAGAGGAACACAGATTTAAATATTTAAGTTAAAGTCAGTTAATTTTGTTTGGCGTTCGCTTGCTTTGAACTCAAGCGTAGTCCATACACACTATTTATAGCAGTGCTGGACTGAATTTTGCAAGTGGATTAGCTTTCCCTATTAACAGTGTCCCTCGCTATCAAGGCAAACCCACTCCGACTTCAGAGGTACTTGCATCCCCAAGTCAACATTTTAGTCCAGCTGTTCACTGTAGGGGTTGAACCACTTACCTCAGTATCAACACAAAGGATGTTTAAGAACACGTGTTCTTACCCATTCGGCCATGCAGGCCTGCAGTAAGTTTATGAGAAATAACCTTTTCAAGGGATCAAGATGAAACATTTGGACCTCTGTGTGAGGTCATTGGCAAATGAAGGGTGGTTCCATCATGATTTCTGCCTTGATGAAGCCTAAACCCATCATGAGGTCTGAATACTTTACATACTTTTATTTCTTAAAATACAAAATGGCAATATTTTCAAAGTTAAAAATATTTTGCTATGTTATACATTTATTCCAACACCCCCCCCCCCCAAAAAAAAAAACCCGTGTTTGTGACAAATGTTTCCACCCCTCTCCCACATCCCCTTAGCACTGACCATGTCAAGATTGGATAATGTGTTTAGTCTAAACTATTTTAATGATTGCAAATTATCATATTGCTACTATACCGCTAACGTGTTTACACCCCCCCCCCCCCCTTCCCTAAACTACTAATTCTGCTTCAGCGCTGACACAACTGCACTCACCTTGACCATGCACCCCACATCTGACCTGAATCATGATGCTGTACATGCCCACACCCAAACCCATCCCTAACTCTGTACCATCCTTGAACCCACACTCCACAACTATCACTGACCCAGACTGACTATGGAACCCACCGTGAATCCAATCCCAGCTCCAGACGCTTTCAAATCAGCATTTTCCCTTTTACACCTTTTAATTATTTTGCTCTGCTCATAATTTTTCTAAAATTAATCCTAGTATGCAATTCTAATCATTTCAAAAACACAAAGTACTTGATGAAAATACATACTCCCTGATTTCATGACATTGTTGTAGTTCTAAGCTGCTGTGTGCAACCACCGTAATGCAGTAATTAGTAGTAGGTTAGTTCATTTGCCTGCTGACCCTGTGGTCATCTGTTTGAATTCCCTTTTTTTTTAAATCAACCCAAGTCTAAAATAGAAACCATGAAATGTTTTGGGAAGTAACAGCAGGAGGTAGTGATGAAAAATAACAATATGGAGCTTTATCCGAGCCTCAAAATTGGATTGAACCTTTAACGAGGACCTTCTGGAGGACAAGTCTTGTGTCAGCAATTCCAGCTCGTATACATTAAATGTAAATGACAATTCAGTTCAAACATCCGGCACATGTCATCTGCCAAAGAAAATATTGCTGCTATGAGAGAAAACCATGCTTCATGTACTAGTTTCTCAAAATTGAAGGAAAGGCTCTGAATGTTATTAAAATTGAAGGAAAGATCCTGCATGTTACTGACCCGCCACATTGTATAATCCAGACATGCAGGTGGCAAAAGCATCTCAGTGGCTATCAAATGGAAAATGTAATGGCTAGCTAATTCATTAGTCTGAAGAGAAAGTTCACTGTGTGGGTGTCATCAAAGATTAAAATCTCCAGACTACGTTGTCCTAGTCTCCGAAGGTGCAGCCTATGGTGAACAGAAGGCTCAATAAAGGAAAGTGAAGACTAGCAGCCATGTGCAGGACATGACGATACCTTGGGAGAGTCCAGCTCCAGAGCATTGCATCAATGCTGCATTCATAGAGGCATCAATGGATATTGGGGAATGCTCAAGGTCTGCCCCTGCCTTCCCTTGAGAGCAGACAGTCATGCATGCAGTCGTTCTGGACGAGCCTGTTGGCAGAATCACCCATAGATGGACGAACATTGACATCACTACCTTGGAGAATATGAAACATCTTACGAAATGCCTAGACAGGCTAACCCTATTAACAAATGTTCGGTTATGAACATATGTGTCAGATGAATAGTGCAAATATCACAGCTCTGATGTAAACAGGCATGGTACAATAACGTCAACAACAACAAAATCTATGAAGAAGAAAGTAAAGTAAAGGCAGCCAGAGTAATATGCACCACACCGCCCAAGTAGTTTCATCCATACAAATAACGAAGTGACTATTCATAGTCGAACTATGAATAAAGCTGTTTTATTCAGTCAAACTGTCCCGGCTGGTCACGTGATTATTCCCGGCCCCGGAATCCTGGGATGGATATTATCCATTTTCGTTGATGTATTATTAATGTGTTCTCAGTAGCATAGTGGTAAGTGTCTCCGCCTGTCACGCGGAAGCTCGAGGTTCGATTTCCCACCGGGGAGGTAAATTTTTTTTTTTTTTCCATTTGTCAGCAATTAGGTGAAAGCGACTTTTTAATAAAAAATATTAAACATTAGGTACTAAACTATAGAGTTGAGAATCACGAAAGTTGTGAATAAAGTGTGCTCTATGGATCTGCGGAAGCTGTGTTGGGGGAATCCCCCAGGCAGCAACGGAGTGATTGAGTGTCGGAATCAATGGATCCAATAGATGTCTGTTTAACATTAATTTTATTTGCCAAATAAAATATAAACGATTTAAAACTGAGCTTTATTCATAGCCGAGCTATGAATAGTCTCCCTACAAATAAATGGGGCTAGCACCACATACCCAACCCATTCGCAACTGCGAGTACTAACAAGACAAGTCAGCTGAACAAGTCGAGAAACCTGATACGGGGGGAAAATGGCACGTGGCAAGAACAAAAGACACGTGGCAACAAAGATGTGCAGCGTGGGAGCCGACAAGAAGACGAGCGGAGAGAAACTACCTGTGAGCTGCAGCAAAACAAGAACCTCAAGCAACCTCTAACAAAGCTGCTATGAAGAAGGACGACGACAACCCACCACAAACAAAAGCCAAACCTACTTAGAAGCAGAGGGAGGAGAAAGACACCAAAGTCGGAAACACCGACTCACCAACAAGCAATTGGGTTGTCAAGCGTATCCAAGTGAAGCTATCAGACGAAGATATCCTGAAGCAGCTTCGAGAAGAGAATCTCCACATCCGATTCTTGAAGGCTCCTCACCTACTCCAAGATTCCTACAACCTTGGCGGTGGAGACGACAGAGGGCAGCAAGATGCCGACCACAGTATTAATCAACAAGAAAATACAACAGCCAGAGAGATTCATCCCAAGAGTCAATCAATGTTTTAGATGCCAGAGGGCCGGCCACAGCAGAGCAGCATGTTGCAGTAAGATGGAAATCTGCCGGTACTGCTCCAATCACCATGCCTTCAAGGAGTGTCCGCTGGCAAGGACTTCCGAGCACCCAACAACAAAAGAAAGGGCGCCAATTGCCTGGGCAAGCATGAAGCAAGATACATAGGCTGTCTGTACCTTCAAAGACACAGAGACGTCTTAAAGATCGCCATCACCACAAAGACACCATATAAGGATGCAATGCGGAGGTGCGAGACAGCCATTGGTATATCACAAGATGAAAGAGATCAACTGCAAAACCAGATAGACGAGTTGAAGAAGCAAGTCAAGGCACTGCTGACGCCGACTGAAATAAACGAGATCCATCAAAACATCAGGCAAGAAGTGGAACATATGGCACTGATAAAGGAGAATGAAGAAATCCTACAAACTATTAAATCAGAGCAAGAACTACAGAAAGCTGAAATGATACTTTTCCAAAACAAACCAACAGAAGCCATACAAGAAATCACAGAGAAACAAAGATGAAAACCAAGAGACCGAGCCTGAACCGCAAGCGAAAGCCAGCAGCCCAACCACGACACCTGAGACATTAAAAGGGAAGCCAATATCCTACCAGACATCCGAAGAAAACCGAGATGAGCACCCTGACGATGGCATAGAGGATGCCCCGATACCGCCAGTATTTACTGATGAAGAGATAAAAAGGATACACGAACTCAAATGCAAGGAATACAGAAGGTGCATGGAAGAAAAATTAAAGTAGTACAAGAAACTCAAGGGGAAACCAATGCCCTGCCGTACCGCTGAAGAACCAGACTTAAACCAGGATGACGAACGCTGAACACTCATGCAATACTATATAGATGACGGAGAGATCGTCCCATGGCTGACCACGGAGGAAGCAATCGAAAGACAGCAAGAACTCAAACGCGAAAGTGAAAAAAGGCGCAAGGAGGAATATCACATTGAATAGCTTCTACAGGCAATACACAGAAAAGGAAGCAAAAATACCAAATAAAAAGTCTTTACAAGGACTGCACCCAGCCAAGCCAGACGCCTTCACTAACACACAAAGCCACAAGAGGAGATGAGCATACAAGACAGCAGACCAACCCAGAAGCTGATGTCACAGACAAAAAAGCCATAACCAGTCCCAACTCCTAACAGTAACAGCCACAAGACAAGAATCAGGGCTAAAAACCCACAAAAACCAGGGCTCTCAACAATAACCACAGCTGAGGAAGCAGGTTAGAGGAGACCCAATTTGGAATTTTTTTCGAAAATTAGAACTGGAATACCTGGAATACCCAACTCACCTCAAGGTGTGAAAAATAAAGTATTTTACTTTACATTACACAGTTATGCTGGATTCATAACTAGAAGATAAGTCACAACAATTCACAACAGTAGCGTGATGACGTTTTCCCCAGTTCTACACACCAGTTGTTGCCGCATAAAATTAAAATCAAATCAAGGCTGGCACGCACAAAGGGAAATCCCAAAACCAAAGTAGAAAATCACCAGCACGATATTTAACAAATTTTTAATTATATTTGATATATTGTCATAATTAATAATAAATTTCTAAATCAACGCTGTTTGTCTCAATGCTGTTTTTTTTTAAAGGAATAATTCATTGTAAAATATCTAGAAATAATTATTGTGTTCCAGTGCAGAAAATGTATTCCTTGGGTTTGTATTTTAGTTTTAGACTGTGTGCCTGTCCCACAGCTGCGAGTGAAATTGAAATGTCAACAGGAAACATGTTATTCGAAAATTATAATATCTTCCTTCACGTATTTGATAATTAAAATATAAAATCACCTACCGGTAAATGAATGATCCAAAAATGTAAAATATCAAGATCCTGATAACCACTTTTGAGGATTAAACAATAAATTAAAAACCGACTTTTCCCAGTTCTACTTTGTTCAAGATGGCGCAGAAAACGTCTGATGACCAGGGTTGCCACTTTTTTTTGACCAAAAGTATCTAGAAACGGCTCAAACAACATCCATAAATATCTAGATTTCGTTGGAAAGTATCTGGGAAAAATATCCAGATTGAGAAAGTAAGAAATTACGTATGTATTGATGTGACTGCGGCTCTCCCTGGCGAAAAGTTTACGGCTGTCGCCGTAATCCCGTATATTCTCGTGAGTAACGCAGTTGCGACCAAACCAACAGCGGTTCGAGCAGCGCTGGTAACTTACAGGGGTATGTGAGCCGGTCGCTCAGAAACAATGGCAAACTACTGAGCGTAATCTTGCCTTGTACATCAACAGCAGCTGAAAAATTCTGATGTTGACTGCACCATCCTGTAAGGGATATGCAACATTAAAAAGAAAATTGATGTGACTTACCTATAGGATCATGTCCTCATCTTCACTGATGCCTGTCTCACAAGATGCACTTAGCTTGGATGATGAAGTTGAAGCTTCAGATTCAAAATGACTCTGGTATGCTTTAGCTGTTCCAATTTCTTTTATTACACGATCAGGGAGCTGATACTGATAAGTTGAACAGCATTTCCTGCTCTCATCCGGCCAAATCTTATTGTCAATATAGCATTTAAGAGATCAAGTTTCATCCTGTTTCTTAGTTGACATTTTGTATAATTCACAGTACTGAAAACTCTTTCCGCATCAGCGTTTGAATGGCGTAGTATCATGGCAGACATCGCATATTCAAAGAGCTTACAGAATGGATGTTTCCTGAGGCATCTTTAAATTGTCTTACTTCACTCCAAAAAGCTTCAGTTTCTGTTTTGTTTGTCCAGTCAACCAAATTTATTTTTGTTAACTAATATTCTGTTTCCGCCACACTATTATCAGTAGCCCCTAAAAATTTAATAACTTGACAATATTTAGGTATGTCCTTTACTGGCTGAGGTATGTTGTTAATAGAAAAGAGTGAAATATTTTTCAATACATCTAAATTTCCAGGAAGTCTCTGCTTCAGTTGATCGAATAATGAGACAAGAAAATCTTGACAGCGCTTTCTTAAGTTGTTCTCTTCATTTTCTGTTAACAGTCCTTTTGTTTTTAAACCATCAATGTTTGATTCGATTTGGTATCTCAGGTATGGCTTGGGGGCCAAATAGCTCTCTATAGTGCAAGTGAACAAGTCAGCTTTACAATTTGGCAATATAAGTCTTTTACCAATTGAGTGAAATAGCAAAGTGAGATCGTCAAGTAATTTAACTTTATCAACATTTTGAGATTCAAATAGTTTATTAACTTTTTGCAATTCACTTAAAATGGGTTGTGAAAAGAGAAAAATGCCAAATTTTTATCATCACTGTACATTCCATATAGTATTTCAGCTGTGTGGCACTTTTCATTTTGTCTTGTTATTTCGAAGTGTGTCTTCAACTCCAACCATCGGTTCACAATTACTTCAACAGTTTTGCAATATGACAGAATTTTCAGTGGTGAGGAACTATCATTTAATGCTTTATATAAATTATTATATTGCTGTTGTCTGACAGATGATTTGGAGAACCAGTTATGTGTTTCAGCAATAAGGAATTCCAAATTCCTTGGTAAACATTCTGACTGATGAGGCATGTGATAATGCTAGCTGCAAGGAATGACACGCAAATTTTATGAGGATTAAAGATGGGATATCTTCCTTCAATTTTGCATACACGCCATGGTTGATACCGACCATTACCGATGCATTATCGGTTCCAGTTGCAGCCAAATTCTTTAAGTTTAAATGTTTACTGACCAAAAGTTTCTTCAGTGCCCTTATGCGCCCGTTTACTCATTACCGGGGGGGGGGGGGGGTGCAAGATTGTTGAGCGTTGACCCAAGTCAGTTCAAAGTTTAAATAATGGCAGTTACCATAATGTACGCGCGTCCAGACCAAACATAAAATGGGTAAATGACACCGAAAGAAAAGTAATATCTAGAAAGTATTCAAAATATCCGACTCCAAATGAAAAGTATCTAGAATTGCATCCAGCATCCAAATGTCAGAAAACGGTATCCAGACGCCGGCAAAAACCTCTAGATCTGGATATTAAATATCTAGAATGGCAACTATGCTGATGACAGGTTGTGTGGTTACAAGTACTGAAGTATCGATACTCTCAAGTTCCTGGCTCGATTATGTTACATCGTATTCTATTGGCTCGTACAAAGTTGACTCGGAAAATCAACTGAAATGCGATATTTATTATCATCATTGTGTGATTTGGTAGCTGACGTGTTCATGTCTTTCCACGTATTCTGTCCTTGAATTTCCTGAAACAACTCTGCTGATTATATCCCCCCATGCCACCATCTCAGTTCATTCAACATCATTTCTCTCGGTCTGCTACTTCTCCGACTGATCTTTCCAGTCGGCATGATGCTTTCTAAACTAATGCCTCTCGTCGCATTACGAACCAGAGAACAAATGTCTCTGCCCTATAACTTTATATAATGTTATATTTATGTTTTACTTTCTTTAGCCTTTTCCAGTCTAAATACGAGATAAAATAAGAATATCAACACACCTATTATCCCGCCCGGCAGCTTATAAAACAAGAAATTGGAAATTGTCTGTCAGCTAATAATATTAAATTTTTTTTTTTTAAATCCTTCCCTGAAATAATGAAAGTTGAAGTCAATAGTATAAGTAACATGCAATGGATATTAAAAAAAAAAAAAAAATATCCGAAGTGTGATCCCGGGTCCAGTCAAGGATATGCACTATTGACGAGCTCAACCGAGAGCGAAACTCGAGCCTAGTGCTTCCATATTGACATGGACAAGGCCTTAGGTTAGTACCGGAATACTATCTGCGTTGCCAGTAATGAGTTGTGCTCAATGTTTAAAACAACGGTACCATTTTTTGCACAGATGGTTTCAGTGGAAAAGATAAGCTGGGAACATATAATATTCTAATGGCTGTGCAAATGTGGTTTCTGGGGAAATTGCAAAGAATACCATTGACAGACAGAAAAACCAACGACCAAGTCCTACAAGAAACAAATGAAAATCGTACACTGAATAGGGAAATTAGACGACGGCAGTAAAAAAAAATGTTTGGTCATGTTATGAGAAGAAAACAAAATTAGAATGTGTAACAACTGTCAAGATCGAGAGGAAGAGAACAATGGGAAGGCAGAGAAGTAAATACCTAGATGGCTTGGCCACGTGGTATGGTCGAGACAAGAACACCGAGCAGATCCTCGACTCTGGTGATCGAGTGCGATGGCGAAATATGACCGCCCAAGCTTATCAGCATGCCACATGATGAATGAAATACATTCTATGATGAGAAATAAAAAAAAAATTCATTACAACAAACAACAAATACATTGCGACAGACGGGTCTAAATAGTTCTGCAGTGAATAAGTTAGGGTTAGGGTTAGTGTTAGTTATATAAAATTATTCACTGCAGAACTATTTAGACCCGTCTGTCGGAAGAGTGCCAATACATTTTTATTTTCTTCTTCTTCTGATGCGTTCATCCGGAGGTTTTTTGTTTTTTTCCAGACGTAATTTCGGTGTGTCTCGTTATGTACCCTTGGGCCAAATCCCTTTCGCCAACACATCCGACTTTAGCGGGCATTGTTTAATCAGGTTAGTCGTTCTGGGCGATTCTCAATGTTTTGGTACCGTCCACATCCCAGCCGGCCAAGTTAGAACGGTCGAAGACTTCACAGTCAACCCTCAAGGGAAGGCAGGGGCAGTCAATGGGGCATTTACCGCCATCCAAGGCGGCTTCCATAATTGCAGAGCCGATACATAGCGCTCTGGTACTGGGCTCAACCATGGAATCGCCACGTCCAGCACATGGCTGCTTTTATCCCTCACTTCCATGTATTGGGCATTTCGTTCGCCACTGGCAACTCTCCACGCCAACCAGGAACGGGCAGTCTGCAGACGACATCCACTAAGTAAGCTTTCGGACTTCCACGTAATGGATTCGCTAGCCAAGCGTTCGATTTCGTGTTAATGAGACGTTTTTCCACCTTAGTTTGCATATTACATCCACTCAGCAAGGTTTCACTTCGGAATTCCACGAAATGGATTCGCTAGCCAAGCATTCTTCTTCTTCTTCTTCTTCTTCTTCTTCTTCTTCTTCTTCTTCTTCTTCTTCTTCTTCTTCTTCTTCTGCGTTCATCCGGAGTTTTTTTTTTTCCGGACGTGATTGCATTGTGCCTGTTTACAGCAGAGCTGCGTTCTTGCGCAATTAGGCGACACATCCGACTTCTGCGGGCATTTGTTGACCGGGTTAACCTTCCCGGGGGTTTCGTAGGACGTCTGACTCTCACTGCTGTGGTGTTATCCCCGATCCCAGCTGGCCCATATAGAACAGCCAAAGACATTCTGGTCAGCCCTCAAGGGAGGCAGGGGCAGACCATGGGCATTCCCCGCCATCCAAGGAGGCTTCCATACTTGCAGAGCCGACACACAGCGCTCTGGTACTGGGCTCATCCAAGGAATCGTCACGTCATGCACATGGCTGCTTAGCCTCACTTCCGTATATTGGGCCTTCCGTTCACCATAGGCTGTTCCTCCGGAAACCAGAAGTATGCAGTCTGCAGATGACATCCACACAGTGATCTTTCGATTCGGACTTTCCAAGTAAAAATTTTCCAGTTGCCACTGACTGTTTTTTTCACTCCATTTTTTAAATTTAGGAGATTTTTGGCTGATCCATCTGTTTATGCATGGGTCCAATTGCTGCTTGGGTAATGTTCTTTAATGTATTTTAGGGTTATTTTTCTTCTTTCAGTTTCATTCTGAGTGTTCTTTTTCTCAATACCAGGAATGTTTTCTATCATCTCAGGCAGTTGCTGCTGTCTCCAAGCTGGGAACTTGTGTGCATTGTAAATGGGTTTGACAGTTGATATGTGTAGCAGAGAGGTAAGTTAGGTGGGCAAAGGCTACAGCACACTTGAGCATCAGAGTGGAATGGGAAGAAGGATGCTCAAGTCGTGACGTAGTTTGTTGTCAAGTGGGGAGTTAACATCGGAACTCAGCCCAGGAAGGCAGGCTGTCCACACGTTTGTATTATGCCAAGAATCTGTGTCGACTTACATGTTTAATAAACTGGAGTTCTAATTTCTACTGGACTTGTTAAGCCATCGTTCATTCATGTACTGTGACATATGTTAAGTACGGGATCTGCCCTAATCTTTCGTTTTGCAGTTTCTACAAAGTTGCCACGCTTCAGTCTTCCCTTTCCAAAACCATTACACCTGTATAGGCTGTTCTTCCGGAAACCAGAAGTATGCAGTCTACAGATGACATCCACACAGTGAGCTTTCGATTCGGACTTTCCACGTAATGGATTTGCTATCCAAGCAATATTCCATTTCGTGCCACTAGGACACTTTTCCACCTTTTATGAAGCCCACACAGTGGGCTTTTGATTCGGACTTTCCATGTAATGGATTTGCTATCCAAGCAATATTCCATTTCATGCCACTAGGACACTTTTCCACCTTTTATGAAGCCCACACAATGGGCTTTTGATTCGGACTTTCCTCGTAATGGATTTGCTATCCAAGCAATATTCCATTTCGTGCCACTAGGACACTTTTCCACCTTTTATGAAGCCCACACAGCGAGTTTTCGATTTGGACTTTCCACATAATGGATTTGCTATCCAAGCAATATTCCATTTCATGCCTCTGGGTCTTCATGCACCTTTAAATGTCAACCTGTATGTAGTTTAAGTAAGCTGCAGTCAACTTTAGCTTGTTGATATCTCCATAGAGCTTGTCCTCAAATGAAGCAGGTGTGGGCCAAAATATCTTTCTCTGTTCTGCATACGTTGGGCAATCCTGCAGCAAATGTTTTGCTGTCATTTTTCCAGTTCTACAATTACATTCATCGGTATCTCCTATCTTTAGTTTATTGAACAAGTGGTATTTCAGCCTGTTATGTCCTGTGCGGGGTCTGAAGATTGCTACTTGTTCTCTTCGGTCGAGTTTGTAATATGCATCATCCTTCTGATGGCCTGGATGCTCTGATTCCCATTTGGTTCTATAAGTGCTTTTTATCAACCTCTTTGCCTCGTTATAGGTTATGTCTATGTCAGGCTGTGGTAGTTGTCCGCCCTCTTTTGCCAGTCTGTCAGCCTCTCCGTTTCCAGGTATACTGCAATGTGATGGGATCCACTGTATTACAACTTTTTTGGATTTCTGGCATAGACCATGGAGTGCTGCTCTTAGGTCAGTTAGTTCTGTGCTGTTATTGCTCTTCAGTATTGAGACAGCTGACTTTGCATCTGTGAAGATAGCTATTTGCTTCTCTTTATTTTCCTCCATCGGGAGCATTTCTGCTGCAGTTTTCAGAGCCTCTACCTCCGCTTTGAAGTTACTTGAAAATTTTCCAGTTGCCATTGAATGTGTTTTTTTCACTCCATTTTTTAAATTTAGGAGAATTCCTCCTCCTCCATTCTCTATTGAATTTTGGCTGATCCATCTGTATATGCATGGGTCCAATTGCTGCTTGGGTAATGTTCTTTTATGTAGTTGAGTGTTATTTCTCTTCTTTCGGTTTCATGCTGAGTGTTCTTTTTCTCAATACAATAACAGGAATGTTTTCTATCATCTCAGGCAGTTGCTGCTGTCTCCAAGCTGGGAAGTTGTGTGCATAGTAAATGGGCTTGACTGTTGATATGTTAAGTATGGGATCTGCCCTAATCTTTCGTTTTGCAGTTTCTACAAAGTTGCTACGCTTCAGTCTTCCTTTTCCAAAACCATTAAACCTATAGGGTGGTCTGTCAATCTTCTATATTTTTCTGCTTGTTGCTGGGCTCTGCTATCTCTTCTGTCCTGCATTGGTTGTAAACAAGTGATCTTTTCTAGTTCATTAATAGGCGTTGTCTTCAGGCTTCCAGTTATGATTCGCATTCCTTGCTTTTGGACTGTACTTATTTTGTTAAAGTTTGACTTAGCTGCTGTTGCCCAAGCTGCAATGCCATATTCCAGTACTGGCCTCACCCGTCCAGTATATAACTTCTTGAGAACTTTCTCATCTGCTCCCCATGTTGTACCAGCAAGCTTTTTCATGATTGCCATTCTTTGCCTTGCTCTTGTTCGATTTTTCTCAACCTGTGTTTTCCATATCAGGCGACGATCAAAGGTGACTCCTTGATAGTTTGGATTTTCTTCATGGCGCAATATTTTTCCATTCTTCTTCTTCTTCTACTTCTTCTTCGTTCATCCGGAGTTTTTTTTCCGGATGTGATTGCGTTGTGCCTGTTTACAGCAGAGCTGCGTTCTTGCGCTTTAGGCCGACACATCCGACTTCTGCGGGCATTTGTTGACCGGGTTAACCTTCCCGGGGGTTTCTTAGGACGTTTGACTCTCACTGTTGTGGTGTTATCCCCCATCCTAGCTGGCCCATATAGAACAGCCAAAGATCCTGGTCAGCCCTCAAGGGAAGGCAGGGGCAGACCATGGGCATTCCCCGCCATCCAAGGAGGCTTCCATACTTGCAGAGCCGATACATAGCGCTCTGGTACTGGGCTCACCCAAGGAATCGTCACGTCCTGCACATGGCTGCTTAGCCTCACTTCCGTATATTGGGCCTTCCGTTCACCATAGGCTGTTCTTCCGGAAACCAGAAGTATGCAGTCTGCAGATGACATCCACACAGTGAGCTTTCGATTCGGACTTTCCATGTAATGGATTTGCTATCCAAGCAATATTCCATTTCGTGCCACTAGGACACTTTTCCACCTTTTATGAAGCCCACACAGTGGGCTTTTGATTCGGACTTTCCACGTAATGGATTTGCTATCCAAGCAATATTCCATTTCATGCCACTAGGACACTTTTCCACCTTTTATGAAGCCCACACAATGGGCTTTTGATTCGGACTTTCCACGTAATGGATTTGCTATCCAAGCAATATTCCATTTCGTGCCACTAGGACACTTTTCCACCTTTTATGAAGCCCACACAGCGAGCTTTCGATTTGGACTTTCCACATAATGGATTTGCTATCCAAGCAATATTCCATTTCATGCCTCTGGGTCTTCATGCACCTTTAAATGTCAACCTGTATGTAGTTTAAAGTAAGCTGCGGTCAACTTTAGCTTGTTGATATCTCCATAGAGCTTGTCCTCAAATGAAGCAGGTGTGGGCCAAAATATCTTTCTCTGTTCTGCATACGTTGGGCAATCCTGCAGCAAATGTTTTGCTGTCATTTTTCCAGTTCTACAATTACATTCATCGGTATCTCCTATCTTTAGTTTATTGAACAAGTGGTATTTCAGCCTGTTATGTCCTGTGCGGAGTCTGAAGATTGCTACTTGTTCTCTTCGGTCGAGTTTGTAATATGCATCATCCTTCTGATGGCCTGGATGCTCTGATTCCCATTTGGTTCTATAAGTGCTTTTTATCAACCTCTTTGCCTCATTATAGGTTATGTCTATGTCAGGCTGTGGTAGTTGTCCGCCCTCTTTTGCCAGTCTGTCAGCCTCTTCGTTTCCAGGTATACTGCAATGTGATGGGATCCACTGTATTACAACTTTTTTGGATTTCTGGCATAGACCATGGAGTGCTGCTCTTAGGTCAGTTAGTTCTGTGCTGTTATTGCTCTTCAGTATTGAGACAGCTGACTTTGCATCTGTGAAGATAGCTATTTGCTTCTCTTTATTTTCCTCCATCAGGAGCATTTCTGCTGCAGTTTTCAGAGCCTCTACCTCCGCTTTGAAGTTACTTGAAAATTTTCCAGTTGCCATTGAATGTGTTTTTTTCACTCCATTTTTTAAATTTAGGAGAATTCCTCCTCCTCCATTCTCTATTGAATTTTTGGCTGATCCATCTGTAT
Organism: Cepaea nemoralis; assembly: GCA_014155875.1. Lineage (NCBI taxonomy): Eukaryota > Metazoa > Mollusca > Gastropoda > Stylommatophora > Helicidae > Cepaea > Cepaea nemoralis. The sequence goes on from JACEFZ010003940.1 coordinate 66,683, forward strand.
ATGCATGGGTCCAATTGCTGCTTGGGTAATGTTCTTTTATGTAGTTGAGGGTTATTTCTCTTCTTTCGGTTTCATGCTGAGTGTTCTTTTTCTCAATACCAGGAATGTTTTCTATCATCTCAGGCAGTTGCTGCTGTCTCCAAGCTGGGAATTGTGTGCATTAGTAATGGGCTTGACTGTTGATATGTTAAGTATGGGATCTGCCCTAATCTTTCGTTTTGCAGTTTCTACAAAGTTGCTACGCTTCAGTCTTCCTTTCCAAAACCATTAAACCTGTTATACATAGGGTGGTCTGTCAATCTTCTAAATTTTTCTGCTTGTTGCTGGGCTCTGCTATCTCTTCTATCCTGCATTGGTTGTAAACAAGTGATCTTTTCTAGTTCATTAATAGGCGTTGTCTTCAGGCTTCCAGTTATGATTCGCATTCCTTGCTTTTGGACTGTACTTATTTTGTTAAAGTTTGACTTAGCTGCTGTTGCCCAAGCTGCAATGCCATATTCCAGTACTGGCCTCACCCGTCCAGTATATAACTTCTTGAGAACTTTCTCATCTGCTCCCCATGTTGTACCAGCAAGCTTTTTCATGATTGCCATTCTTTGCCTTGCTCTTGTTCGATTTTTCTCAACCTGTGTTTTCCATAGTCAGGCGACGATCAAAGGTGACTCCTTGATAGTTTGGATTTTCTTCATGGCGCAATATTTTTCCATTCTTCTTCTTCTTCTTCTTCTTCGTTCATCCGGAGTTTTTTTTCCGGATGTGATTGCGTTGTGCCTGTTTACAGCAGAGCTGCGTTCTTGCGCTTTAGGCCGACACATCCGACTTCTGCGGGCATTTGTTGACCGGGTTAACCTTCCCGGGGGTTTCTTAGGACGTTTGACTCTCACTGTTGTGGTGTTATCCCCCATCCCTAGCTGGTCCATATAGAACAGCCAAAGATCCTGGTCAGCCCTCAAGGGAAGGCAGGGGCAGACCATGGGCATTCCCCGCCATCCAAGGAGGCTTCCATACTTGCAGAGCCGATCACATAGCGCTCTGGTACTGGGCTCACCCAAGGAATCGTCACGTCCTGCACATGGCTGCTTAGCCTCACTTCCGTATATTGGGCCTTCCGTTCACCATAGGCTGTTCTTCCGGAAACCAGAAGTATGCAGTCTGCAGATGACATCCACACAGTGAGCTTTCGATTCGGACTTTCCATGTAATGGATTTGCTATCCAAGCAATATTCCATTTCGTGCCACTAGGACACTTTTCCACCTTTTATGAAGCCCACACAGTGGGCTTTTGATTCGGACTTTCCACGTAATGGATTTGCTATCCAAGCAATATTCCATTTCATGCCACTAGGACACTTTTCCACCTTTTATGAAGCCCACACAATGGGCTTTTGATTCGGACTTTCCACGTAATGGATTTGCTATCCAAGCAATATTCCATTTCGTGCCACTAGGACACTTTTCCACCTTTTATGAAGCCCACACAGCGAGCTTTCGATTTGGACTTTCCACATAATGGATTTGCTATCCAAGCAATATTCCATTTCATGCCTCTGGGTCTTCATGCACCTTTAAATGTCAACCTGTATGTAGTTTAAGTAAGCTGCAGGTCAACTTTAGCTTGTTGATATCTCCATAGAGCTTGTCCTCAAATGAAGCAGGTGTGGGCCAAAATATCTTTCTCTGTTCTGCATACGTTGGGCAATCCTGCAGCAAATGTTTTGCTGTCATTTTTCCAGTTCTACAATTACATTCATCGGTATCTCCTATCTTTAGTTTATTGAACAAGTGGTATTTCAGCCTGTTATGTCCTGTGCGGGGTCTGAAGATTGCTACTTGTTCTCTTCGGTCGAGTTTGTAATATGCATCATCCTTCTGATGGCCTGGATGCTCTGATTCCCATTTGGTTCTATAAGTGCTTTTTATCAACCTCTTTGCCTCGTTATAGGTTATGTCTATGTCAGGCTGTGGTAGTTGTCCGCCCTCTTTTGCCAGTCTGTCAGCCTCTCCGTTTCCAGGTATACTGCAATGTGATGGGATCCACTGTATTACAACTTTTTTGGATTTCTGGCATAGACCATGGAGTGCTGCTCTTAGGTCAGTTAGTTCTGTGCTGTTATTGCTCTTCAGTATTGAGACAGCTGACTTTGCATCTGTGAAGATAGCTATTTGCTTCTCTTTATTTTCCTCCATCAGGAGCATTTCTGCTGCAGTTTTCAGAGCCTCTACCTCCGCTTTGAAGTTACTTGAAAATTTTCCAGTTGCCATTGAATGTGTTTTTTTCACTCCATTTTTTAAATTTAGGAGAATTCCTCCTCCTCCATTCTCTATTGAATTTTTGGCTGATCCATCTGTATATGCATGGGTCCAATTGCTGCTTGGGTAATGTTCTTTTATGTAGTTGAGTGTTATTTCTCTTCTTTCGGTTTCATGCTGAGTGTTCTTTTTCTCAATACCAGGAATGTTTTCTATCATCTCAGGCAGTTGCTGCTGTCTCCAAGCTGGGAAGTTGTGTGCATAGTAAATGGGCTTGACTGTTGATATGTTAAGTATGGGATCTGCCCTAATCTTTCGTTTTGCAGTTTCTACAAAGTTGCTACGCTTCAGTCTTCCTTTTCCAAAACCATTAAACCTGTTATACATAGGGTGGTCTGTCAATCTTCTAAATTTTTCTGCTTGTTGCTGGGCTCTGCTATCTCTTCTGTCCTGCATTGGTTGTAAACAAGTGATCTTTTCTAGTTCATTAATAGGCGTTGTCTTCAGGCTTCCAGTTATGATTCGCATTCCTTGCTTTTGGACTGTACTTATTTTGTTAAAGTTTGACTTAGCTGCTGTTGCCCAAGCTGCAATGCCATATTCCAGTACTGGCCTCACCCGTCCAGTATATAACTTCTTGAGAACTTTCTCATCTGCTCCCCATGTTGTACCAGCAAGCTTTTTCATGATTGCCATTCTTTGCCTTGCTCTTGTTCGATTTTTCTCAACCTGTGTTTTCCATATCAGGCGACGATCAAAGGTGACTCCTTGATAGTTTGGATTTTCTTCATGGCGCAATATTTTTCCATTCTTCTTCTTCTTCTTCTTCTTCTTCTTCGTTCATCCGGAGTTTTTTTTTCCGGATGTGATTGCGTTGTGCCTGTTTACAGCAGAGCTGCGTTCTTGCGCTTTAGGCCGACACATCCGACTTCTGCGGGCATTTGTTGACCGGGTTAACCTTCCCGGGGGTTTCTTAGGACGTTTGACTCTCACTGTTGTGGTGTTATCCCCCATCCTAGCTGGCCCATATAGAACAGCCAAAGATCCTGGTCAGCCCTCAAGGGAAGGCAGGGGCAGACCATGGGCATTCCCCGCCATCCAAGGAGGCTTCCATACTTGCAGAGCCGATACATAGCGCTCTGGTACTGGGCTCACCCAAGGAATCGTCACGTCCTGCACATGGCTGCTTAGCCTCACTTCCGTATATTGGGCCTTCCGTTCACCATAGGCTGTTCTTCCGGAAACCAGAAGTATGCAGTCTGCAGATGACATCCACACAGTGAGCTTTCGATTCGGACTTTCCATGTAATGGATTTGCTATCCAAGCAATATTCCATTTCGTGCCACTAGGACACTTTTCCACCTTTTATGAAGCCCACACAGTGGGCTTTTGATTCGGACTTTCCACGTAATGGATTTGCTATCCAAGCAATATTCCATTTCATGCCACTAGGACACTTTTCCACCTTTTATGAAGCCCACACAATGGGCTTTTGATTCGGACTTTCCTCGTAATGGATTTGCTATCCAAGCAATATTCCATTTCGTGCCACTAGGACACTTTTCCACCTTTTATGAAGCCCACACAGCGAGCTTTCGATTTGGACTTTCCACATAATGGATTTGCTATCCAAGCAATATTCCATTTCATGCCTCTGGGTCTTCATGCACCTTTAAATGTCAACCTGTATGTAGTTTAAAGTAAGCTGCGGTCAACTTTAGCTTGTTGATATCTCCATAGAGCTTGTCCTCAAATGAAGCAGGTGTGGGCCAAAATATCTTTCTCTGTTCTGCATACGTTGGGCAATCCTGCAGCAAATGTTTTGCTGTCATTTTTCCAGTTCTACAATTACATTCATCGGTATCTCCTATCTTTAGTTTATTGAACAAGTGGTATTTCAGCCTGTTATGTCCTGTGCGGAGTCTGAAGATTGCTACTTGTTCTCTTCGGTCGAGTTTGTAATATGCATCATCCTTCTGATGGCCTGGATGCTCTGATTCCCATTTGGTTCTATAAGTGCTTTTTATCAACCTCTTTGCCTCATTATAGGTTATGTCTATGTCAGGCTGTGGTAGTCGTCCGCCCTCTTTTGCCAGTCTGTCAGCCTCTTCGTTTCCAGGTATACTGCAATGTGATGGGATCCACTGTATTACAACTTTTTTGGATTTCTGGCATAGACCATGGAGTGCTGCTCTTAGGTCAGTTAGTTCTGTGCTGTTATTGCTCTTCAGTATTGAGACAGCTGACTTTGCATCTGTGAAGATAGCTATTTGCTTCTCTTTATTTTCCTCCATCAGGAGCATTTCTGCTGCAGTTTTCAGAGCCTCTACCTCCGCTTTGAAGTTACTTGAAAATTTTCCAGTTGCCATTGAATGTGTTTTTTTCACTCCATTTTTTAAATTTAGGAGAATTCCTCCTCCTCCATTCTCTATTGAATTTTTGGCTGATCCATCTGTATATGCATGGGTCCAATTCCTGCTTGGGTAATGTTCTTTTATGTAGTTTAGGGTTATTTCTCTTCTTTCGGTTTCATGCTGAGTGTTCTTTTTCTCAATACCAGGAATGTTTTCTATCATCTCAGGCAGTTGCTGCTGTCTCCAAGCTGGGAACTTGTGTGCATTGTGTAATGGGCTTGACTGTTGATATGTTAAGTATAGGATCTGCCCTAATCCTTCGTTTTGCAGTTTCTACAAAGTTGCTACGCTTCAGTCTTCCCTTTTCCAAAACCATTAAATCTGTTGTACATAGGGTGGTCTGTCAATCTTCTAAATTTTTCTGCTTGTTGCTGGGCTCTGCTATCTCTTCTAGTCCTGCATTGGTTGTAAACAAGTGATCTTTTCTAGTTCATTAATAGGCGTTGTCTTCAGGCTTCCAGTTATGATTCGCATTCCTTGCTTTTGGACTGTACTTATTTTGTTAAAGTTTGACTTAGCTGCTGTTGCCCAAGCTGCAATGCCATATTCCAGTACTGGCCTCACCCGTCCAGTATATAACTTCTTGAGAACTTTCTCATCTGCTCCCCACGTTGTACCAGCAAGCTTTTTCATGATTGCCATTCTCTGCCTTGCTCTTGTTCGATTTTTCTCAACCTGTGTCTTCCATGTCAGGCGACGATCAAAGGTGACTCCTAGATAGTTTGGATTTTCTTCATGGCGCAATATTTTTCCATTCTTCTTCTTCTTCTTCTTCTTCGTTCATCCGGAGTTTTTTTTTCCGGATGTGATTGCGTTGTGCCTGTTTACAGCAGAGCTGCGTTCTTGCACCGTTAGGCCGACACATCCGACTTCTGCGGGCATTTTGTTGACCGGGTTAACCTTCCCGGGGGTTTCTTAGGACGTTTGACTCTCACTGTTGTGGTGTTATCCCCCATCCCAGCTGGTCCATATAGAACAGCCAAAGATCCTGGTCAGCCCTCAAGGGAAGGCAGGGGCATACCATGGGCATTCCCCGCCATCCAAGTAGGCTTCCATACTTGCAGAGCCGATCACATAGCGCTCTGGTACTGGGCTCACCCAAGGAATCGTCACGTCCTGCACATGGCTGCTTAGCCTCACTTCCGTATATTGGGCCTTCCGTTCACCATAGGCTGTTCTTCCGGAAACCAGAAGTATGCAGTCTACAGATGACATCCACACAGTGAGCTTTCGATTCGGACTTTCCACTGTAATGGATTTGCTATCCAAGCAATATTCCATTTCGTGCCACTAGGACACTTTTCCACCTTTTATGAAGCCCACACAGTGGGCTTTTGATTCGGACTTTCCACTGTAATGGATTTGCTATCCAAGCAATATTCCATTTCATGCCACTAGGACACTTTTCCACCTTTTATGAAGCCCACACAATGGGCTTTTGATTCGGACTTTCCACGTAATGGATTTGCTATCCAAGCAATATTCCATTTCGTGCCACTAGGACACTTTTCCACCTTTTATGAAGCCCACACAGCGAGCTTTCGATTTGGACTTTCCACATAATGGATTTGCTATCCAAGCAATATTCCATTTCATGCCTCTGGGTCTTCATGCACCTTTAAATGTCAACCTGTATGTAGTTTAAAGTAAGCTGCGGTCAACTTTAGCTTGTTGATATCTCCATAGAGCTTGTCCTCAAATGAAGCAGGTGTGGGCCCAAAATTTTTC
>JACEFZ010003941.1:0-18434 GCA_014155875.1 Cepaea nemoralis
TTTTCCTTTAAAAAAGTAACCCAATTTTTTTTTCCCAAAAACCAAAAAAAAGCCTCCTCAGCCCCAACACGGCTGCTCTTTTAACTCCGCGGAAAATCACACTTTACACCATTAACCCGCCCCAACTCTGGCTGCGGTGGGGTACTGTTACTACCCCCTTCGGTCACCTGTCCGTTGAATCAGCAACTGTCAATTTTCTCTGTTTTACAATTCCTCGTACCTCTCCCCTCCCCGAGAGAGTTCACTGTTCTCAGTACTCTACCTGTACTGTCCACTGGCCTTGACCCCGCAGGTCAACCTCAGTACTCTTTATCACAATAATACACACTTAATGTGACTGTAAACTGACCGGAAACTTTTTCCGTCATACACAAACAATTCTCGGTCACTCAGGTTGCTGAGTTTTAGTTGAGAGGGAGAACACTGTGCATGTTGTTTTCTCCTCACTTATCTTCACTAGCTATGATTTTGACCAGTCCTCTAGCGCTAATAAGGCTTGCTGTATTCTGCTGTTAGCTGTACTAATATATTCTTCAGATGTCCATATGGCTAGGTCATCTGCAAAGGAGGATGTGTGTACTCTGGCTGGAAAATTTTCAGTGATGTCATTTACATACATACATACATACATACATACATACATACATACATACATACATACATACATACATACATACATACATACATACATACAAACATACATACATACATACATACATACATACATACATACATACATACATACATACATACATACATACATACATACATACATACATACATACATACATACATACATACATACATACATACATACATACATACATACATACATACATACATACATACATACATACATACATACATACATCATACATACATACATACATACATACATACATACATACATACATACATACATACATACATACATACATACATACATACATACATACATACATACATACATACATACATACATACATACATACATACATACATACATACATACATACATACATACATACATACATACATACATACATACATACATACATACATACATACATACATACATACATACATACATACATACATACATACATACATACATACATACATACATACATACATACATACATACATACATACATACATACATACATACATACATACATACATACATACATACATACATACATACATACATACATACATACATACATACATACATACATACATACATACATACATACATACATACATACATACATACACATTGGCACCTTGCCGTCTTGACAGACGATAGTTTGTGCTTTAAAAAGAAACAATAACTTTTACCTATGGCGGTAGCGAGTGTGACTGATAAGGCCAATTTGCGCTGTAAATGTCCGTTCACAGTGGGTGCATGTGAACACGTGGTCATTTCCACCATCATGCACCATCTTACGTCTCAAACGCTTGGTGTGTGACTTATCTGCAATAATTTTCTCCTTTGTACTTTATTCCATTTCTGATATTTGCCCTCCATGCAACACGTTCAGCGGCGACTTGCTCCCAATGTGCATTATCAATGCCTGTATCAATCATGTCCCGCTTACACACATCTTTGTATCGTAGTAGAGGCCGACCCTGAGATCTCTTACCCATCTGTAATTCACCAAAAAAGATATCCTTTGGTATTCTACCATCATCCATCCTCCTAAGATGTCCTATCCATCTAAGTCTACGAAGACTGAGCATGGAATAAACTGTCACACAACCTGATCTTTCCAATACTTCAGTATTTGTGATTTTGTCTTGCCACTTAATACCAAGAATTCTTCGCAGACACCGCATATGAAAGCTGTTTAAATTGTTCTCTTGGTGTGAGTAAGTTGTCCAGGTTTCACTGCCATAGAGAAGAGTACTAAGGACACAGGCTTGATAGACAAGGACTTTTGTTTTGGCAGTAAGCTTCCTGTTCTCCCAGACTCTTTTTCTTAACCTGTTCATTGTTGTTGCTGCCTTACCAATCCGGATGTTGATTTCCTGATCTAGGGATAATTTGCTATTTACCACTGATCCTAGATATGTAAAATGGTCTACTATCTCTAGTTCGGCGTCGTCAATAAAGATTGATGGTACCCCATGTGCACCTTGTGACATAATCTGTGTCTTCTTTTTGCTAATTGTTAAACCAAATTCAGAACAAGCATTGGAGAATGCAGATAGTAGACATTGCAATTCTTCCTCAGAGTGGGTCGTAACTGCAGCATCATCTGCAAAAAGCAACTCTCTGATCAGTACCCTCCTAATTTTGGTCTTAGCCTTCAATCTCTGAGCATTGTAGAGGCCGCCATCTGAGCGTGAGTGAATGTATATACCACCATCCTGATCACGAAATGCATATTTCAGTAGAAGTGAAAAGTATATTCCAAAGAGGGTGGGAGCTAGTACACAACCTTGCTTAACTCCACTCTTGATTTCAAATTCTTCAGAAGTTGCACCATCAAACTTGATTATACCCTTCATGCCTGTGTGGAACGATTCCACAATGGACAGAAGAGTTGGTGGGCAGCCAATCTTCTTTAGTGCCTTGAACAGACCCTCACGACTGACCAAATCAAATGCCTTTGTGAGGTCGATGAAGGCAATAAACAGTGGTTGATTCTGTTCACGGCATTTTTCTTGCATTTGTCGCAATGAGAATATCATATCAGTGGTAGACCGGTTCTGTCGAAAGCCACACTGTGATTCGGGGTAGACTTGATCTCCTAGGACTTGAAGTCTGCGCAGAACAATTCTGGCAAATACTTTTCCAACAATACACAGAAGTGAGATACCCCTATAGTTGTTGCAGTCGCTCCGATCGCCCTTGTTCTTGTACAGTGTTATGATGCTTGAATCTTTGAAATCCTGTGGGACTTGTCCTTCATCGCCAGCATAGCTCTATTAGCTGGTGGATCTGTATAGTGAGTGTGTCTTGCCCACTCCTGATAACCTCTATTGGAATCCCATCCTTACCTGGAGCCTTGCCAGATGCAAGTTCATTTATAGCACACTTAACTTCTGTTATGGTGGGAAGTGTGTCCAGGTGGTCAAGAGTTGGTAGAGCCTCTATGGCGTTGAGGGCATCATCCGCTAGTTTGGTCTCACTTGAGTAAAGCTCCAAATAGTGCTCTACCCATCTGTCCATCTGCTGTTTCTTATCAGTGATGATTTCTCCAGTCAAGGTTTTCAATGGTGCACTTCTTTTGATCACTGGACCACAGGCTTTCTTTATTCCTTCATACATGCTTCTTATGTCTCCCTTATCACTTGCGATTTGAATGGACTCACATAACTTGATCCAATAATCATTTGCACACTGCCTGGCAGCCTTTTGCACATCCTTCCTAGCTTGCCTTAGCTCACTCAGAGTGTTACGCGTTGGTCTTTCCTTGTTTCTTAAGAGAGCTTTCTTCTTCTTATCAATCAAGGGCTGCAGAGTCTCGCTGTTGGCCGCAAACCAGTCCTGCCTCTTATGATCCACAGTGCCGTAAACCCCTACGGCAGTTTTATAAAGAGTTTCCTTAATTTGACCCCACTTTTCATTTACTGTACAATTTTCTGGTGTATCAGTGAAAGCGTCTTCAAGTTGCTGTTGAAACTGAAAGCACTTTTCAGGATCAGTGAGTGTTAATAATATTAATCCTGGGGCTAGATTTGTGTTTAGCTGTGTAGATTCTCTTTGGTCTCAGTCTAACCCTTGCAACAACCAAAGAATGATCCGTATCACAGTCAGCACTGTGGTAACTTACGAGTCAATGATATATGGTTCAGATGTTGTCTCCGTGTGATGATGAAGTCCAGCTGGTGCCAATGGCCGGATCTTGGATGTTTCCATGTGACCTTATGCATCTCTTTTGTTTTAAAAAAGGAGTTTGTAATACATAGGTCATTACTGGTGCAATGCTCCAGCAGCCTTTGCCCATTTTCATTCATGCGACCGATGTTGTATTTTCCAAGGCACACTGGCCATGAACTCGAGTCCTTGCCCACACGAGCATTGAAATCACCGAGCATATAAATGTAGTCAGATTTTGGAACTGCCTTGATCACGGAGTCTAACTCCTCATAGAACGAATCCTTCACATCATCAGAGGAATCGAGTGTCGGTGCATATGCAGTAATAATGGTGGCAAACCCACAAGAGGTTGCCAAGCGCAGGGATAATAGTCTTTCATTTCCTCCTGCTGGAATTTCAATCATTCCCAGTAGCGAATTCTTCACTGCAAAGCCCACACCGTGTTGCCTTTTTTCTGCCTGCCCTCTACCCTTCCAGAAAAAGGTGTAAGTTGTTTTCCCTGAGTGACCCTTCCTCAGCGAGGCGAGTCTCCTGCAGGCCAGCAATATCAATGTTAAGACGATTGAGTTCGGCATCAATCACAGCCGTTTTTCTCACATCGTCAATATTGGTCAAGTCAGTGGAAAATCCTGGACACATGGTTCTCACGTTCCAGGTTGCAAGCCGTAGCTTGAGGTTTCTATTTTTATTTTTGTTTGTACCTGGTGCATTGGTTTTACAGCCTGCGATTCAGATTTTGTCCTAGCCCCAAGCACCCATTGAAGCAGGCAGGCTGTGGCGGATCAGCACCCAATTGGCCTGGGGGCTGCCCAGCTTGAGGCGGGCGGTAGCTGATCAGTGACACCTATAGGTGTCTCCCACCGTCAGAGGCAACGCGTGGCGCCCCATGTCTACGCCAACTGACAAGGACTTATAACCCGTAACAGTTGCCTCTCGCTTTGATTCCGAGACCAGTTAAGACCAGGGATGGAGTTATTGCCTCTCCATAGCACAAAGCCTGGGCTAAAATATAGAGATCATGTGTTGCCCATGCAGCATGATCCCTCTCTCGGCCTGCCTAGTTCACTCCAGAGGAAAGGTAACACCCCTACATCTGGAACAAGACAAGCTGCAGAAGCTGCCGGATCAGCAAAGCAATGCTCTAACTGTCCGCCTGTCGGAGCTTCGATCCTAGACCAGTCGCCAACCAAGGCTTAGGGCCTGGTCTGCCCTGCCATAACATTTTGTCTTTAGCTTGCATTTCCTCGCACCAGGATAAGGCTTGTACCCTCCCAATTGCGCTCTTCCGCCAGAAGCCGTTGGCACAATGTGGGGTGTCGGGTTTGGTAAGCGCCGCCCAACGTTCGGCGCTAACAGAAACCAGGTAGTACCGTCTATTGTTATACGGTAGCTCAGTCATATCTGACTAAGACTTGACTCATTTATATATGCTAGGAATAATGTTGGTGAAAGAACTCCTCCTTGGGGGACACCTTGCTCCAACAGCATCATTTTGCTTGTTTGTCCTTGTACTTTTGTCCTGGCAGTTCTGTTCTCAAGGTAGTGGCTGATCCATTTATACATTTTTCCACAAACATGCATTTTTTTGCAGTTTTACTTTCAGTCCTTCCTTCCATTCTTTATCAAATGCTTTTTCTAAATATATCCAGACTGCTAGTGTGTGCTTTTTCTCTTGGAAGGCATCCACTATTTCCTGAGCTATATAGGTTATTTGATCTTCAGTGGATCTGTACTTTCTGAATCCTGCTTGGTGTGGTGTTAAGAGTTTGTTTTCTTCCAGATGCCATGTTAGCCTGCCATTGATAATGCGTTCCATTAATTTTCCTACACAGCTAAGTAGACTGATAGGTCGGTAGCCATTTGGTTCTTCCAGGTCTTTTCCTTTCTTTGGTACTGGTATTAGTATAGCTTCCTTCCATGCCTGTGGGACTATTCCTCTCTTCCAGCTGTTATTTAGGACTGCTAGTAGTTTCTTCTTTGCCTTGGTGCCTAGTCCTATTAGCATTTCATTTGTGATTCCATCCTTTCCTGGTGATTTCTTCTTTTTTAGGGTATTCATTGCCTGTTCCATTTCTTCCATTGTTAGATTTTCCATCATATATTCTGCTGCTGTCTCTGTATTTCTATGATGTATCTGTTTGTCTTTGATTGCTTTCTTCTGTTCGGTTGTAATATCAATGTGGTTTGCATTTGCATAGTTCCATTAGTGCATTTGCAGCCTTTTTTCCTGTAAGCAAGGCATTTCCTTGTTTAATTGTTATTTGTTTGTTTCTAGGTCCTTCATTGTTCATGGCTTTCACTAGTTTCCATAGATTGTTTCCATCCCTGTCAAAATTCAGGTTTTCTGTTTTTTCCCTCCAACAATCTCTTGTTGTTTGATTTACTGTTCTTTTATATTTTGCTGAGATGGCTTTGAGAGAGATATTCGCTTCAATTGTTTGTTCTCTCTCTGCTGTCTTCCTGGCATCTTGTCAGCAACTTGCTTGCGACAGGTCTTTCAGGACTCCCCTACTTTTGCACCGCACGAAATAACAACTCGTGTCATTTGCAAAAGGAATGCAATTTATTTAGAGCTGGCAATATATAAGCTCTGCGAGCTTCATGCTTCATTGACATTAAACAACATGGATGTAATGAAGCGGTGAGAATGATGCTAGTAATCACAATCTGAATCTAAAGCCTAATATTAACTATTGTCTAGAAAACTTATAGCATTAGTCAAGAACACGTCTACTCTCTAATCGTCTCCAGTCTGGTCTGTCCTCACGCTACACATTGCGTGGTCAAGCACGGACGCTGTATTCTGCGTGCATTAGCGAGTCTTGCGTGCATAGTGTCCTCAGCACGCTGGCTCATGAACTTGAGTAACCGGGTACTCCACGGTTACTCGTAAGGCCAAGCTTCCCAATGGATTGGGGAACCCCTCGCTCAACTGTCCTTAGTGCCCCCTTGGTTGACACAAATGTGTCCCCTGGTGAAGCTATTTATAGCGCTGGTGTCTCTCCTGTCTGGTGTCTCCCTACTAGACTTGTCTTAACTCTTATTAACTCTCTAAACACTTATTGGGGATTCTGACAGGCTCCCCTCCCTTCTGTGAAGTGTTACAACCCTTTAACTCATGTTTGTAACACGTATAGTCACAAAGAAAAATTGGCTGTCCAATTTTGTCAGAGATCCAATAAGTTGTAAATCTCTCGTTTGGGGATAGAACAACTCTCTTCTTCCCTTACTCACACTGTTCTATCTCTTCACTCGGCTAATTGAGTAGCCCTCCGTATCAGTATAGTTGGTTCTATAGATATCTTTGGGAATTGTTTTGAACCGGATCCGTTGTCTTATGACTTATGTCCTGACTTCCGTCTTATTACCCTCTGTCTTCTGACTTCCGTCTATTGACTTATGTCTTGACCTGTCCTCATATTGCCCGAAATGACAACCCAAATACAAGTTGACTCTGTTATGAGTGCAACACATGAGCATAAAATGTTCATGTTCCCATTAATATCCCCTCCAACTCGTATACATATAGTTCTACTCTTCACCTTCTCGCTTCCGCTCGTGAAAAGATATTTTCAATGTTACATTAAGGATTTTAAGAAGTTGCTGTTCTTTGAAACAAATGGTGTGTGCAACTTTTATGTGTTTCTTTTCCTGTTTGTTTGCGTGTTTTCTAATAAACTACAGTGTACTTAACTTACTAACATGTGTATGTGTTACTATACTACTTGTGTGTAGTCCTTCGAGCGCCGTAAATCGGTTTATTGTGGTTACAAATGTTTGTTATTCTTATTTATGACCACAACTCCGCTTCAAGATGCTCAAAGTATATTCCCTATCTAATCTACTAAAGTATGGCAGCAACACACATAAAAACCCGACAACACATTGGTTACACAGATTGCCACAGACAAGTCATAACAAGACGTTTCCAGCGGTGAAAACAAAATTTACCGCTAACTTTCTCTCTCTCTCTTTCTTTCAATGTTTACTACTTTCCACATTCTCTCCTTTCATTTATACATCTTTCATCCACTTTCATACTCTCGCTTTGCTAAAACATTCACTCGTCATTAAAATATGGTTCATAGCATTAAATAAATGAACATTACATATTTACAATAAATGATTGGCTGAATTATAACAGTATTCACGCCAAATGACTGTGCGGTTTGTTTGCACGTGTCATGCCTATACAAAATATACAAGGTTGTGAGGATGGTTTGTCACCGATCCTGTAATACTAAGTAATATAATTTGGTGTGCTGTTCTAAATTATCCTAAGGGAAATAATCTAACTAACTAATTTCATTTAAGAGAATTGAGTTAACTACCTTACAGTGTTATTTTGTAAATGAAATGATGTTAATTCCTAAATGGTTGGGTTAGTTTAGAAATGATATTTCAGATAAATGAATTTATAAATTATTATGATTATGCGGTGATAAACTAATGTAATATATAACAATTGTATTCCTATTATTGGTGTTCAATTAAATGGGTTATTAAATGAATGATGGTGATTTCTAACTACCACATGACCTAAATAAAGTTATATATGCATTTGAACATTTTGCAATTCAATTATTCATAGAAAAATGAAGTTATGTGTACTGTTTATAAAACAATAATATATATATATCCCAGTTACATTTCTATATCTAATTACACTAACTGATGTCCTCCTTTCAGGTGTGAAGATGGAGCAATGTTCTTTGTAGACTATTCTTCTAACATAGTTCATTTCACCAAAGTCTTCTATGCTCTCCTTCATGGATAGTGTATAAATATAGTTCCCTACTACCTTATGTAGGTTCACAGGTAACACTTCAACGTTAATATAGCTTATGTGTGTGTCAGCGCTGCAGACAAATTATTTATGCGTCTGTTCGATTCACTCTTAATGGCACTGTTACTTTTACACAGTTTACATGTTTGGCGATAATAACTCACTTACAGTGTAACTTATTCACCACATACGGCACTGATTAACTTAACATTTACAGTGTCACTGTTTCTGGTGATCTCTGGTCGATCTCTTCCTGCAAATCAGGTATTTCAATGGTTGACGGTCGACTCAAAGTGTCTGCCAAAGAATTCAATCTCCCCTTTAAATGCTGGATGGTAAATGCATAGTTCTGCAGAATCAAAGCCCATCTGTAGACTCTGTTGTTCTGGGGAATGCCAGACTGCATCACAGACAACGGAGAATTGTCGGTTTCGATCACAAACTGTGCTCCTGCCAAAAATCTATGAAATTTCTTAACACAATAGATTAAGCTGAGGACCTCCAATTCTGATGCTGAGTATCTGGATTCAGCAGGGCTAATTTTCCGACTTACGTACATTACTGGGTGGAACTTCCCTTCGTAGAACTGTCCTAGTACCCCAGATATGGAGATAGCACTCGCATCTGTATGTAAAAAATAGGTAAGGTTTTGATTAGGCATACGAAGGATAGGTGGAACGCTAAATAGGTGTTTCAGTTTTGATAACGCGCTAATTAATCATGCATCTTGTACAGATAATTTAGCCGAAGCTTTTAAGATGTTAGAAAAAACACTGGTGATTTCCGCCAGATTTGGAATGAATTTACTATAGTAATTTACAAGACCCAATAAACTTCGGACCAGTTTCTTGGTCGTTGGCATAGTCAAATTTAGAATCTTGGTCACGATTCTTTCATCTGTTATTAATTGGCCCCTGCAGATGGTATGACCTAGGAAGTCAATCTGTTCCATGCCCAATTCTACTTTAGTAGGCTTGACTGTAAGCCCAAATACTCGCAACCTGTCGAAGACTTGTCGTAGTTTCTGTAGATGTGATGTCCAGTCTTCCGTATGAATACATATGTCATCTATATATGTCGAAATATTGGTCAACCCATGGAGAAGATCCCTAGTTAGACGGACGAAAGTTGCTGGAGCGTTACGAAGGCCAACAGGAAGAAAGCGCAACTTATATAGACCTAAATGAGTGGAGAAAGCTGTTAAAGGAATAGAATTTAATTGCATCGGGACTTGCCAATAACCTTTCGTGAGGTCAAGCTTGCTGAATATGCGAGATGTAGACATATCCAAGATCAAATCCTCGCATGCTGGGATTGGTTCCGCATCAATTTTGGTTATTTTGTTTAAACGGCGATAGTCGACGCAGAGTCGAATAGTGGAGTCCTTTTTGGCGACATGGACGATAGGGAAAGAATACTCTGACTGAGATTTCTGAATAATTCCGCTCGACTCAAGAGATAGTAGTTCTTTGTCAAGATTAGACCTACAGTTTAGAGGGATAGAATACGGTCGACACTTGATTGGGGTGTTGTCAGTCAGAATAATAGAATGTTCTATTCTGTCTGTCTTTCCTGGGATGTCGGAGAAAATGTCTCTGTATTCCGTCACTAACTTTATCATCTGTCGTCGTTGATCGTCTGTAAGTTTGGTTTCTATCTTTATGCTGTCAATGGTCCCAGTCGTGTCTACAGTAGGGACTGGTAATTCCATCTCGTCTTCATCTGTCTCGTTCAGTACTGTTGTGGTACTAGCTGCGTGTGCTGTTACCTGGCTAAGTGTGTTTGCGATGTCGCTGTCGTGTGTCGCCCTACCTAGTGTAGTTGTGTTGTGTTCGTCTGTCGTCCGATTACTTGGTGTTGGTGCATCTTGTTCGTCTGTCTGTGGTTCTTGTCGTGAGAAGTATGGTTTCAGCATGTTGATATGAAATATCTTTAATTTTCCTTTTATCGATATTTCATAATCGACATCTGATATTTTACGTTCAACGTTGAATGGTCCTTGCCAAGATGTCAGTAACAAATTACGTTTATCAGGTAGTAGAAGCAAAACCTTCTGATTTGGTTCAAGGTGTATAGTTTTAGCACCCTTATTTGCATAGTCGTGGTTTCCTTTGCTCGACACCTGATTTAGGGGTCCAGCGATATCGACCGCTACACTCTTATATGGTCTAGATGCTAATAATGACCGTTGAACTTCGGCCGTCACATGCTTTCCTTTTCGTAGAAGATGTTGACAAATAGTACATGAACGACAGAAAAATTTTATATCAGTACAGAATTTAGGCCAGTAGAAGTGTGACAAAACTCTGGCTCTCGTTTTGTCATGGGCCAAATGTCCAGCAAACGGTGACTCATGTGCGATCTTTAGCACATTTTGTCGGTATGTTACAGGTAACACCGTCTGCTGAATTTCATGGTTATTATTTGTGTAATAACGCATGAGAATTCCGTTATGTTTTCTAAAATACCAAGAAGCATTTTTAGTCACTTTCGCTCGCTCACCTAACAGTTTAAAATAAGGTGCGATAGTTTGGTCGGTGCTTTGTGCCTCGATAAATTTCTGTCGAGTAGTGTTGGTATCGGCACCGTTGGGTGTTAATAGCTGTAGCATTTAATTTTGTAAGTCAGTATAGTGTGTTTGTGTATCTGACCTTGTTACAGCATTAGCCATGTTTGTATGTTTCCAGGCTCTTATGTCGTTGTCTGTACATTGTTTCAATGAATCTAGGCAACCTAAAATGAGATCCGTGCATGGATCTTGCAGGATTGCGCAAGTGAATGTGCCGGTAAGGAACGGGGTATTGATATGTGCCTTTGCCAGTGGGTATTTCTCAATGGTTCCAGAGAAAGTACGGCATTTGACAAATTCACCCGTGTAATCTTATGGTCTAACGAGTTCTTTCCTTAAACCAAGTAGGGTGCTCCCGCTATCAATTAAACATTGGCATGGTTGATCATTGACCAGTGCATCGTAGAACTTCAGTTTACCTCTGGAGGCACTAGCTGCGTTAGCATCTTCATTGGAACATGGTATTACGTGCCCACATTTCAATTTACCATCCGCATGAAACTGGTGACATATGTCACATTTCTTAAAGTCTAATATGTCTGTTACTACTGCCACACTCTCACATTCACTCGCTGGTAACACATTCACAAGTTCCGAATCAATGTCACTCTCATCGTCTGATGACGTATCGATTAGTGCAGCATTAGTTGCCTTCATTCGTAGCCTACCAAGACATTTATTACTATAGTGGCCATAGCTGGAACTGGAGTTTAAATGATGTTCTTCTGCTTTCTTGCTTCTTTAACACTGCTTCTAAGTGTGAGGGATATGCTGGGTTTTTATCACACATAGAGTAGCTAGGATGAAACAAACTACAATATCCACATCGGGGTGGCTTCTGGTATGGTTTGTCCTTCTTACGATAATCTTTCTGATTGTAAGATCTATCAGGTACCTTGTTTGCAAAAGCAGTGATTTCTGTATCATGTGTTGTAGATTTAAATATGTCCCGATTATACGAAAAATATGCCGACCCCCGTTTTTCTAATTGCTGAATGGATTCAATATCTGATTGTTGGAGAAACTTCGCAAAAGGGGTAGGAACGGTAGATATCACCTTGTCCATTACCATAAGATCTTCTAATTTTTTCATAGTTGTTACCCACTTTCGCCGCCCTAGTCCATTTTTTAAATGTGCTTTGCACGTTAGAGATATAATCTAAGAAGGTTTCAGTTGCTTTTGGCTTAATTTGGGAGAACTGAATTTGGTACCCAGTGGCGTCTAAAAGAAAGTGTTGCATGATCCTATCGTGAATGTACTGATAATTGTTCCTTAGCTCTGTAGGTATAGATTCTATTACTTTTAACGGCTCCCCACTGAGGTTTCTCATGTAGATCATTGCCCAGTCATCCAAAGGTATTTTCTGAGTCTTTAGTTGGAATTCTATATTCTCAGTCCATGCGCTAATTGAATCCCTACGCTATATGGTTTGATAAGGCCTTTATACTTACTAAACTTGTTCTGTTCTTCTTGGCTCTTTTGTTTGCTAGAGGCTATTTGTATGTTTGAATCTACCTCCATTTCCTTCATCTTTAATTTAGTTTCTGACTCTACTTGTATCTGCTTTTGTTTGGTGGCATGATCTAAATCTAGCTGTTTCTGTTTGGTAGCTTCCTCTAACTCTAACTGTTTGTGTTTGGTAGCTTGATCTAACTCTAGCTGTTTGTTTTTGGTGGCCTCCTCGACTTCTTTCATTTCTTTTTGATGCTGCCTGTCTAATGCTCTTTCGTCTCTCTCCAGAGCAGCTTTTCTCTCTGTTTCTTCCCTCTGTAGAGCAGTTTTTCTTTCTGTTTCTTCTTTATGTCTAGCTAATTCTTCTTTGTATTTTTGGTCTACCCACTTTTCTAATTTGTCTCCAGTGTGGCCCATTTCCTTGCCTGCCTGGATACAATCATTTAATGACGCCATTTTGTGGCTTTATGTTAGTTCAAAAAGATATCACGGTAATATTTACACAATGGTTCTGTAATTATGTGTTAGTAATATACATCTTTACTGAAAAAGAAGATGCATGATTAATTTAGAGCATACCAAAATATTCTGAAAATATACTCATCTAATTCTTTGGAAAATACGGTTCTTGGGATGTTCCACCGCTGTCTTCCACACTCACGAAATGATTGACTTGAGAACACAACGGATGCTTCTGTTTAGTAGAGCATCAATAATTTAGACACATGCATATGTTGTAAATACAAGTTTATCTTTCATGCGGCTGATGAATGAAAAATGTGATAGATAATGATAAATGGTGTTAATGAATGAATGGTATGATAGTCTGAATGATTGTCATGATTCGTAAGATGATTCGTCGTATGACAGTCGATGTCGTCTTGTCTTCACTTTCTGACTAGTTTGGTATAACTTCTTTCTAAGGCTTCCGTTCAGTAGCTAATCTATTTACTTAATATGATGAATGGTGACATTGATGGCTGTATCACACAAAATGAAATGTACACGATGGTTTGATTGACAGTATAAACTGATGATTGTATACATTTTCATTACTTTCCGTAGAATAACACACTTCTTCAATTTTCGTAGAATCTCACAATTTGTAACTTACTTTCTTTCATTGTGGTTCAAGCTCCACAAATTGTATGAACGTATTAATTCACAAAAGAAAGTTATCTCTGCCATCATATGCATAAAAAATTTACATTACTTTCAAATATTTTAACACAGAATTGATGTCGAATCGTGCTTGTTGAAGCTGGTTCAGAACTTTCTGATACCAATAGCCTGTTGATGTTGGTTCAGGGACTTCTGACACCAATTGGGGTCCTGCCTGTCAGCAACTTGCTTGCGACAGGTCTTTCAGGACTCCCCTACTTTTGCACCGCACGAAATAACAACTCGTGTCATTTGCAAAAGGAATGCAATTTATTTAGAGCAGGCAATTTATAAGCTCTGCGAGCGGCATGCTTCATTGACATTAAACAACATGGATGTAATGAAGCGGTGAGAATGATGCTAATAATCACAATCTGAATCTAAAGCCTAATATTAACTATTGTCTAGAAAACTTATAGCATTAGTCAAGAACACGTCTACTCTCTAATCGTCTCCAGTCTGGTCTGTCCTCACGCTACACATTGCGTGGTCAAGCACGGACGCTGTATTCTCCGTGCATTAGCGAGTCTTGCGTGCATAGTGTCCTCAGCACGCTGGCTCATGAACTTGAGTAACCGGGTACTCCACGGTTACTTGTAAGGCCAAGCTTCCCAATGGCTTGGGGAAGCCCTCGCTCAACTGTCCTTAGTGCCCCCTTGGTTGACACAAATGTGTCCCCTGGTGAAGCTATTTATAGCGCTGATGTCTCTCCTGTCTGGTGTCTCTCTACTAGACTTGTCTTAACTCTTATTAACTCTCTAAACACTTATTGGGGATTCTGACACATCTTCAACTTTGTCCTCCAAACTTTGTAGTTCTTCAGTCCAGTATGGTTTATAATTTTTCCTCGCTCCTCTTGGAATGGACTCAGTGGCTGCCTGTATTATTGCTCTGTGTAGACTTTCCACATTTGCTTCATGTTGCCATATCGTGTATTTATGTTTTCACAATATTTGTCTGTTAGTATGGCAAATCTGTCCCAATCTGCTCGTTTGTAATTCCAGCGGGTCAAGGGCTTTTGCTCCTGTGGAACAAACTCCATATTCATTACAAGCTTGATTGGTCTGTGGTCACTACCTGCTAATTGGTCCAGCACATGGCGATCGATTTTGTGGAGGATGTCTCCTCTGCAGAAAGCTAAGTCTGGAGTAGAAGTGGTAAGCCATCTTCTGGAGTAGAAGCTCGGTGTGTCATCCGCTTTGTTGAGTAGATGGAGATTTGAGTCTATTTCCCAGTCCTCCAATTCATCTCCTCTTTTGTCAGTATCTGGGTATCCCCATCTTTCTGAACGGCTATTAAAGTCTCCGACAATAATGCAGTTTGTGTCAGTTATTTCCATGTTTGAGAGTGTAAGGTCCTTATCTGCTGGGCTATACAGATTGTAGATTCTTATTTTCACGTCCTTTATCATTATATCAACACCTATAATTTCCGTTTGGTTGTCAGAGATCACAGATACTTCGCTGCAAGGTATTGTATTTCGTGTAAGTATTAGAACTCCTCCTTTGTGTCCTTCGCGGTCGAAACGTGTGGCCTGATATCCTCTGACTGAGAATTTATGATTGGCGTTGAGGTGTGTCTCTTGAATGCATGCCACATCTATTCTATCTTATGAAGACGCTGTGTTAGGGAGTCTTTCTTCTTGTAAACTCCTTCGGCATTCCACTGTAGTATGTTGAGTGTCCGGGGTATTTGGTCAATAGCTCTTAACCTACTCCTCTGTGCCTTGACTCCACAGCACAGGGGAAGGTGACCACCAGTAGTCATGGGTGGACCCCCTCGAGGCAGGGGGCGCGGCACTATCGCCGCCTGATGAGACTTCACGGGATTAGCACCATAACGATTAATTTTGATTTGTGACATCATGAATTAAGTTACGTTGCACTGCTTTGTCAAGCCTCAGGCTCAGTACATCCGATTTCGACAAGCATTTATTCGGGATGCTTTCCCTAGCCTTTGACTGTCCCCAGTCTACCTACAAGACAGCAGGTTTGTGTGTCTCTTCGTCTGGTCCCTCTCCCTTGACCTGTCCGACATGGGTGGCCCTACCAGTAGCTGTGCTACCGTCGGCATAGCTCTTGGGGTCATTGGGGCGCACAAGCCCCTCTACCTCGTCACGGTGGACACACAGCAGAGGGGGGAATTGGTACAAAAAAGGTAGATACATCATCGAGAGAAATAGATGAAGGTTTGATGCAAGAAAAGAACCACCTGATACAGGGTCGGGACACAAATAGGTTGTGTCTTATTGAGGATGTTAATAGACTTGCAGGTACACAGATATTATGTTCCCTATGATATGTTTATTATTATTATGTGAGATACTAGTCATGTATTTTTACACAAGATGGAAAGTTGTTGGTATTGATGTGTGGGGAATATGGGAGTGTACTATGAGCATTCGATGTATTATTCAGTGTGGTAGCTAGAATGACATGGAGCCATACTTAGGGCTACCCAGGCAATATGTCTGGGTCACATAGTTCATAAGTATTATTCTCCCAACGTTTGAAAACGAAGTTTTCTTTTAAGAGGGGGGTAATGACATATGCCTGGGTCATTGACATTGAGGTGAGTGACCCCAGTAGCGAGACTACGAGAAAAACAACCAGCCATGAAAAATAATGGTGCGGGTGTGAGCAGACCCCTAGGGGGGATGGGGTGAAGGACAGTTTAGTTTTGTGTGAAGTCAGGGGACTTCAGGACAGTTGATGTTTTGGCGCTGAGCGGATCGGTGGTCGAAGAAGTGGGAGCTTAGACTGACTGCGGGTCAGATCTTTTGTTGTGTTGTTCTCCCAGTTGTGAATGCAGGCCTAAAACCCAGTGGGGGTTGATGGAGGTCTGAACCCAGAGTGGGTTGAATAGTTAGTGGAGGCTAGACCCAGTGTGTGGGTGTATTGTATGAAATCGAACCGTGGATAGTAGCTGGATTACCTGTCTTGTGGATTTGATATGAAGCAGGCTTGAAAAGGCAGTGATGTGTGCTGGTTAAGTTGTGAGGAGGATATTTATATTCTATGGATTATATTGTTTCTGGATATAGAGTTGTGTTCCGTTTGTCCGTGTTCTTTCTGCAATAAAGGATTATGTGCGCCAACTCAATCTTGTTTAATGACTGGTGAATGTGCACTGCGGGGGTGAGTTATATTGTAAGACAGTTAGATAGCTCAGTTGACACACCAGGAGCATCGTTACCTAGACAACGACCATATCACGCACTTATCATCGAGAACATCGTGATAGGCTTTATGTATCGAGATTTCCATGGACTTTGCTATTCCCTCGGCCTCTTCCTCAGATTCCATCTGGTCTGTACATCGTTGCCTGTCGTGGTATACTGTTAGTTGGTAATCTAGTTACATGGCCAAACCATTTGACTTGCAGCCTTCTGATAAAATCCAGCGCTGCTATCCATCCATCATGTGCCATGCCGGTAAGCGTGGGCGGTCATGTTCTGCCATCTCACTCGATCACCAGAGTCATGGATCAGCTCCGTGTTTCTGTCTCGACCATGCCACAAGGCCAAGCCATCCAGGTACTTGCTTCTAGGTCATCCCCTTGGTCTGTTCCCCTCGATCTTACCAGTTGTCACCAAATTCTCCAATCATTTCTTCTCATAACATGCCCAAAGAATTTTGACTGTCTACGTCTAATTTCTCTAATCAATTTACGATCTTCATTTGTTTCTTGAAGGACTTGTTCATTGGTCTTTCTGGCTGTCCATGGTATTCTTTGCATTTTCCTCAGAAACCACATCTCTACAGCCATCAGATGTTTTTCAGCCTGACTGCTCATTGTCCACGCTTCACATCCATATAAAAGTACAGGTTCTATGTAGCATCTCAACACTCTTTTTCTCGTTTCAATTGACATCTTTTTATTGGTCAATATGTTTTTCATCTTGCTAAAGGCTACTTTTGCCATGGCGATTCTTGTTCTAATCTCTTCAAGGCATCTCCCATCAGATGCTATTACTGTTCCGAGATAATTGTACCTACTCACTTTAGCTGCCGGAGAGTGAAGACGTGTTTTTGTATCTCTTACTTCTCGGATTATTATTACTGCAAGCTGAATCACCTATCGTGGATTTTTATATCAATGTGCTCGTTGTGATTCTGAGGATGTGGTGAAATAGTTTTTAGATTAATACAAGTGTTTATTATCGCAAAAATGTGGGTTATATCTAATATTCATTTCGAGTGATAGTTGAACACTATTAAATTTCAACCAATTAAGTGCACGAGGCGTGTCAGATACAACCACGGGACCTCAAATTGCCCGCGGCGTGGCTAGATAACAATGCGATTGCTGCGGTCTTCAAGTTTAGTTAGTCGTAATATTATGCAATAATGTCAGGGGAAGGAGAGTGCTCCGTATTGGAAGTGAATGGTGAAAGGAATCGCTCAGGTTTACGATCGGCTGTCAATAAAACTTACACACTAAACAAAGAGAGGGCCGTGAAGAATAAGCTATCCAAGTGCATAAATCCCAACGGCCTAGTCGTCAAACACACCAACTCAGGACAGTGTGTTACTATTTCCTTCAACAACACACTCTATTATGAGGCATTCCGAACTTGCCTACTCAACTACTACAGGCTTGAACTAATTGAAAACAAAAAAGGGGCCCCAAGATT
>JACEFZ010003942.1:0-14693 GCA_014155875.1 Cepaea nemoralis
CCCCCACCCCCGGCAAAAAATTGGAAACAATGTCCTGCCAGGCCCAGTGATCTGCTCACTGTGATTCTCACTGTGTAGGCGTGAACAAGGAGTAAGGGTGATCCTGTGGTAGGCCAGGATATATTTTGTTGGTTCCGAGTCCAACGCCACTCAAATCTACTTTCCTGGAAGGAGCTGCAGCGATCCACTAAGGGGGAAAGGACTTACGTTAGTTCAAGAAGCTGAAAATTAAAAATCCAGTGTACTCTGTGTATGCGTCCTCAAGATCATCGCTGCAGCAACGGTTTCATTGCTGAGGGGAAAACCTTCATAGAAAAGGGGCAAAGACTGCTGCATTGTCCAGGTTTCTCTTTTTGGACGGTACCCACCCGGGTAGGTGGGAAAACACCTTGCGTCTCTAGTTGGCTTGATAGTTTCCTAGCAATTACCTTCTCCAGCAGCTTGCCTATTGTATTCTGCATGGTTATAATTCGATATCCCTGAATTTTCTTGTGGTCTTTGTCAGGCTTTCGGCAAGGGAATCAGATAGCTGTGTAACTATTCCTCCTTGATGCTAGCACTCCCTATACTGTTGTTGTACATGTCTGCTAGTTTCTCTAGCTCATTGTCGGTACAACCTATTTATGTCGTCGTATCTTATGCCATCAGGACCTGGAGCACTGTTTTTTGATCGTCGAAGCACAGCCTTGATTTCTTGCACTGTCACTGTGTCTTCATCCGAAGTGTTCTGGGCCTTGCATCTGTCTGAGGTGACCTCCTTGGCCAGATTCCGGCCTCCCATGTCTGTCTGGTTGCTCTGCTACAAGGTAGCGTTCAAAGAGGGCTTTGCCCTTGTCCTCGTCAGTCCTCTGCCAGATGAGGTCAGCACCTTGGAAGTCAGAAATGCTCTTATTCTTGACTACACCACTCATGCTTTTATGTAGTCGCCAGAACAATTTCAGTGACTTGTCTGTGCTTACTCTTTGACACACCTCTGCCCATTTTTCGCTTTAACCACCGTGACCAGTTTTTTTGAAATAGCTTACTTTTGTGTGCATCTCTCTTTCTAAGTGCAAGCAGGGACTAGGATGACCAGCTCTGTTCTTCTTGGCATTTTGCCATCTCCTTACAGCACTACGCTTATCCACCCAAAGCCTTCTCCACCTCGAAACTCCACCACGGTGGCTGCTCCCAGCTTTTTTTCCTTTTCTTCCTGCCCTGAAACGTTCTGCGCTTGTCACGTCTTATTTAACTCACCACATCTTGCCCTGTACTGTCATACTGGAACGTCTTTACTTTTAGCTTGTGCTGCCTGGTTCTGCCTTTCTCCACCAATATGCTGCATGGGTGGTGGTCGCTGCCATGGTGTCCTAGGACACCCCATCTACACACTGTAGTGAGTGAAGGTGAAACTAGCGCCAGATCAATAGCACTGTCCTCATCGCCTGGACGGCTTGCTGTCCTGGTGACACAGCCACTGTTGATACAAACCAGGTCGATGGTTTCCAGTGCAGTCTCGAGCTCCTCCCCTTGTGTATTGGAGGAAGTGTTTCCCCATGATCTGCCTTTAGCGTTGAAGTCACCACAGAAAATAACATTTCTCTCGTGGCCTAATATGCCACTTAAGCACTGCCACTTCTGGGCGTCCACACTCGCATTGCGGGCATAAACATTAACCAACACGAATGGTATACTGGAATGAACTCTCAACGCCTGTATTTGTATATCGTCACTGTTCCAACTGGACATGTCTAGCTCTGACGCCACCATGCTGTCGCGAACGAGAATCGCCGTTCCCAGATGTCGTCTGTTATAGAAACATTTGAAGCCGGCAATTCGGAGTAGCTGATCGCCCAGTCTCGTCTCCTGGAGTGCTACAATGTCGTTCCTGTAAACTAGGGTTTCTAAAATAGAGCCCCGTTGTTTTACACTGGCACAGTTCCAATATAGAATACGGATGTTCCTGAGTCCCAGAC
The DNA here is from genome assembly GCA_014155875.1 of Cepaea nemoralis. NCBI lineage: Eukaryota > Metazoa > Mollusca > Gastropoda > Stylommatophora > Helicidae > Cepaea > Cepaea nemoralis. Next base: position 1,956 of record JACEFZ010003942.1, read on the forward strand.
GGTGACACTTGAGTCTAAAACGTCTCAAGCCACCGCGCTTACCTGGCTTCTTTTCCCTGCGCGGCTACCACGCCGCTTCGGTATGTTGACTGCTGATCGTTCGGAAAACACACGTTGTTCCGCCATGTTGAAAAAACGTAAACACAGACTTTTGATTGAGAACCACACACGCTGCTGAAAATTCACTCAAGGATGGCTTCGCTCGATGCACGAACTCCGTAGCACCCGCGCAGATCTTGAGTAGAAACTCCTGGTTTTACATCCTGGCACACCAATTACACGCAAGAAATGAATAAATCCATCCCTTACGCGAAAAAGTTAACGAACACAAAACAACACGACCGTCCGTCGCCATCTTGAAACCGGAAGTCCTCGATTCCAGTATGTACTGTTCATCTTGCTACAGGCTCATAGACTCAGAGTTGTCCATTTATCAGATTTGTGATCATATCGGATCACGTATTCCATTATGTACTGTTCTTCTTGCTACAGCCTCATAGAGTTGTCCGTTTATTAGATTTATTATCATATTGGACCACATATTCCAGTATGTACTGTTCTTCTTGCTACAGTCTCACAGACTCAAGAGTTGTCCGTTTATCAGATTTATGATCACCTTGAACTGCATATTCCAGCATGTGCTGTTCTTCTTGCTACAGTCTCACAGACTCAAGAGTTGTCCGTTTATCAGATTTATGATCATCTTGAACCGCGTATTCCAGTATGTGCTGTGCTTCTTGCTACAGCCGCAAAGAGTTGTCCGTTCATCAGATTTATGATCACACTGTATGTGATGATACCAACATTTAGCGATAACAGACATCAGGTAGTACTGTCTACTGTTATACACTAGCTCAGTCATATCTGACTAAGACCTGACTGAAAGAATATATCATCATCATCAAGTGCCCTGCCAGTTGGCACTGGCGTTCATGTCAAATTATTACTCACACAACAGAATACACCAGAAATAGCCAAGACAGTAACTAAATACTGTGACATCAAAGTGTACGTGTCTCATATGCAAATATGTATATACCTATAACATCATCATCATCATCAAGTGCCGCGTCGGCTGGCGTAGGCGTTCGTGACCCTCCACAGATCTCGGTCTTTGGTTTTCTGGATCAACTCCGCTGTTGATATTCCTTCATGCCACCGTCTCAATCCATCCAGCATAATTTCTCTTGGTCTGCCTCTGTCTCTCTTCCCCTTGATCTTTCCAGTTGTCACGATGTTCTCCAATGCCTCACTTCTCATTACATGACCCAAAAAACATCTGTTTGTCTCTTTCCTATTGTATATAATGTTCTAGTTTCATTAGCCTCTTTCAAGCAGTCGTTGTGAATTACTATGGCAGTCCCATAAATTCGCAACATTCGCGCAGGAACCACATCAATGTTGCTTCCAAGTTCTTCCTAATTTGTTAATTTACATTCCAAGATTCACTGCCATACAGCAATACAGGTTCTATATAGCACTTTAGCTCTCTCGTTCTGACATTCAATGATAGTGACTTATTTCATAGGATACTCTTCAATACCAGAAACGTAGCCTTTGCTTGCCCTATTCTGCTCTTAATCTCTGTTGTACATCTTCCATCTGATGTAATGAATGTCCTTAGTTATTTAAAATTATCCACTTGGTTAAGAATTGTCCCTTTTATTTCCATTTCACATTGTGGTGTCATCTTTTTCTTTGATATCACCATTGTTACTGTTTTCTTGATATTTAAGGAGAGTCATTTCTTTGCATTCTTTGTTACTACAATGTCCAACAATTGTTGTAGATCTTCTGTCTTATCCGCCACAAATACTGTGTCATCTGCATAGCGTATATTGCTTGTATTATAATCTCCGATTAGTATTCCTGGCTTTTCACTGTTCTCTCTCATGATTGCTTCGTTATAAAGGAAGAAGAGATCCGGAGACAAACACATCCCTGTGGTACTCCTAGCTTTATTTGTTCATAATTGCCCTTTTCATTTCTCATTGTAATAGATTCTACTTATTTCCTTAAATATTCTGTATTATTCTGAGATCTTTCCCATCAATGTTGATATCGTCAGTGTTACATCAGTACTAGTAACATCATCATAAATTCTTGCCGATGACGTGGGCCATGATGCTTCTCACCTCTAAGGGCATATATCAATCCGTGTGCTGAAACCCTCCCGTATCACAAGGCTGACAAGAATGTCCTTACTTTGTCTTCCACTGTTTCTCTTTTCACAAATCTTTCCTCAATGACAACTTAATGGCGACAAGAACGCGGAGCTGATCAACGACTGGTAAACATGAAATGGCGGACCATGACCGCACACTCTCTTCGGCATTGCCCAAGATGATGATTATAATTTAATGATGATGATGATGATGATGATGATGATGATGATGATGATGATGATGATGATGATGATGATGATGATGATGATGATGATGATGATGAGATGATGATGATGAAGTTACAAAGAGAAAACTGATACGTGTGTGTGTTAGAAGCAGAACATACTTTATCATTGGACTTATTCCCATTTGTCTCAGCGAGGACAAGGCCTGCAACAGTGGGTGTAACTGCAGAGACAACACCTACTTCCCCATCTGTGGGGGAGACGGGAGGACCTACTACTCTCCTTGTCACGCCGGGTGTCCCCAGCTGGAGCAGGAGGTACGTGTGGGTGTGATTGTCAATTAAACATTTATTTTGAAATTCTATTCCTGTCAGTGATGCAAGAACATTATTTACAACAATAAAACAGAGACAAACAGCTTTCTTTGATCATGTGGTGAGAAAAGATGTACTGGAGAATATTGTGACAGCTGGAAAGATCAATTGGAAAAGAAGAAGAGGCAGATGAAGAGAAATTATGCTGGATGGACTGAGGCTCTGGCATAGGGAAATATTATAAATATAGTTGATACAGAATACCAAAGACCGAGACGTTAACGCAGTGTTTCCCAACCTTTTTTGTGCTATGCCCCACCTAATCCTTTCTAAAATTCGTATGCCCCCCCCCACCCCCACCTAACATATACATTATTTTTAATATTCAAAAATTGACATGTTCACTAAAGAAACTTGAATGATAGGTTTTAGGAAGAAATCAATAGGAAATTATTGAGCAAACACAGTTAGTAAATTTTCAAAACATATAATGGAGAACTGAAATTCAAGTACAAAATAATTTTAATTAAAGATTTTTCTATATTATTTTAATTATTAGTAATTATTTATTATTTAAATTTAGTGAGATCCTTACGCTTGATGCTTGCTGCAAAGAGATTTTATGTCAGGTTCCAATTTAGTTAACTTCAGTCTCAAGTCTGCCCGTTTTGTTATATCCAGCCGATTTCTTCCATTTTCGAATTGCCCCCCTTAACAATCGAATTGCCCCACTGTGGGGCGTGGGCACCACGTTGGGAAACACTGCGTTAACGCCTACACCAGTGGCAAGGCACATGATGATCATGAGTCTTTTCAATTACATTATAACCATCTCCAAGAAGAAAGGAATACCAGAATATACATTTCAAGTAAAAGATAAAATTCGTAAACAAGTGAATCGATAAAACTGTAGATGTTGAAAAAAAAAGCAGGTGGAAAAAACACATCCTAGTCTAAAATATCTTTCAGTTGCTCTGAATACCACTCAGTTATTCCTAAATAGATCCCAGACAGTGCCAAGACAGTTTCCAGACAGTATCCAGACATTTCCCAGACTGTATCCAGACAATTCCCAGACTGTATCCAGACAGTTCTCGGACTGTTGTGTGATACCCACTTTCATGATGCATGGTTGATCACAGAGACATACAGGTGGAGAAAGACCATCCTGTCTCTATTGGGCATTCACCTCGGACCACAACGTTAACAGAGCAGCGCACTAATCACCGTGTCACACCGGCTTATGGAGATCGTCTTATTCTGTCCTGTATCTCCCACTGGGACATATTTCCTCAACAAATCCCAGTCCCATATGTCCTGCAGCTCCCTCAATGTCCTCCCATTATTATTCATCTGTCTGTAATTCTCTTCTCCGTGTGTTGTTAGGTCTCGTGCCATTTCGTTTGTCTTGTGGGTTCTACACAAGAGAGTGTCTAGTTATATTGTCCTCAGGTTTCCCAGTGTGTGTCCTATCTTGTGGGTTCTACACAAGAGAGTGTCTAGTTATATTGTCCTCAGGTTTTCCCAGTGTGTGTCCTATCTTGTGGGTTCTAGCACAAGAGAGTGTCTAGTTATATTGTCCTCAGGTTTTCCCAGTGTGTGTCCTATCTTGTGGGTTCTACACAAGAGAGTGTCTAGTTATATTGTCCTCAGGTTTTCCCAGTGTGTGTCCTATCTTGTGGGTTCTACACAAGAGAGTGTCTAGTTATATTGTCCTCAGGTTTTCCCAGTGTGTGTCCTATCTTGTGGTTCTACACAAGAGAGTGTCTAGTTATATTGTCCTCAGGTTTTCCCAGTGTGTGTCCTATCTTGTGGGTTCTACACAAGAGAGTGTCTAGTTATATTGTCCTCAGGTTTTCCCAGTGTGTGTCCTATCTTGTGGGTTCTACACAAGAGAGTGTCTAGTTATATTGTCCTCAGGTTTTCCCAGTGTGTGTCCTATCTTGTGGTTCTACACAAGAGAGTGTCTAGTTATATTGTCCTCAGGTTTTCCCAGTGTGTGTCCTATCTTGTGGGTTCTACACAAGAGAGTGTCTAGTTATATTGTCCTCAGGTTTTCCCAGTGTGTGTCCAATCTTGTGGGTTCTACACAAGAGAGTGTCTAGTTATATTATCCTCAGGTTTTCCCAGTGTGTGTCCTATCTTGTGGGTTCTACACAAGAGAGTGTCTAGTTATATTATCCTCAGGTTTTCCCAGTGTGTGTCCTATCTTGTGGGTTCTACACAAGAGAGTGTCTAGTTATATTGTCCTCAGGTTTTCCCAGTGTGTGTCCTATCTTGTGGGTTCTACACAAGAGAGTGTCTAGTTATATTATCCTCAGGTTTTCCCAGTGTGTGTCCTATCTTGTGGGTTCTACACAAGAGAGTGTCTAGTTATATTATCCTCAGGTTTTCCCAGTGTGTGTCCTATCTTGTGGGTTCTACACAAGAGAGTGTCTAGTTATATTATCCTCAGGTTTTCCCAGTGTGTGTCCCTTCCAACACCAGCGTCTCCCCCCCCCCCCCCCCCCCCCAATTCCTTGTTCACTGTTCACTGGAATGTTAGTTCTCTCCATGAACTTTGGTGATTCTGTCATATCGTTTCTGCTTCTACGTTCATCCGGAGTGTATTTTCAGAAGTAATTGCGTTGTGCCATGTTTATTTGCGCCCTTAGGCCGACACATCAGATTTCTGTGGGTGTTTATTGACCGGGTTAACCTTCCCGGTTATATCGTTTTATTCTCACTATTCTGCGCAGGCAAAACTTAACGAATAGTCATAGTTTCTTAGTGATGCAGGTAGTGGCTCTCTGTGTCTCAGACCCATACAGGATGAAAATTATAAGGGTGCACTAGCCACTTCGCCACCGCGGTTTATGGGAATAACCTGGTTTAACGAAAGTGACAATTTTTTTTCCCCCGTGAAACTTTGTTGCGATTGGACTGTAGTGTGGTAGCACCATCACGTTGTGTAGGCCTAGAGCTAAGAGGAAGAGATGGTCAGTCTTTCTCTCACTGTGGCAAGCGACGAGCACAAGCATCGAACCCGCGTCCAGTCGCGCTCATGACATTACCAGCGGGGCTCGCTATAAACTGAAAGTGACCACTGACCAACACTAGATCATATATGAGCAAGATAGTAATACGTCCAATAAAAGTGACCACTGACCAACACTAGATCATACATGAGCAAGTTAGTAATACATCGTCCACTAAAAGTGACCACTGACCAACACTAGATCATATATGAACAAGTTAGTAATACAACGTCCACTAAAAGTGACCACTGACCAACACTAGATCATATATGAACAAGTTAATTTAATAACACTGACCACTGACCAACACTAGATCATATATGAGCAAGTTAGTAATACAACGTCCACTAAAAGTGACCACTGACCAACACTAGATCATATATGAACAAGTTAGTAATCATACGTTCAATAAAACTGACCACTGACCAACACTAAACTACAAATGAACGACTCAGTAACAACGTAACGTCCAGTGACCTGCTCCTACAGGTCTACCAGAACTGTACCTGCATACCTGGGGGACAGGCCACAGCTGGCACCTGCAGCTACGGATGTCCACAAGTCTACGGATACCCCGTGGTTATGGGCATCAGGAAGATGTTTTCCACCCTGTCCATCATCCCAAACATTATAATCATTATCAGGTATTGGTGTTATTGCTATACTCATGTCTCGCCGTGTTGCTGTATTCACTGTGTTACTGTACTCATCAGTCTCATCATGTTACTGTACTCATTACGTTACTGTACTCATCACTCTCATCATATTACTGCAGTCATCAGTATCATCATACTACTGTAATCATCAGTATCATTATGTCCCTGCACTCATCAGTCTCATCATGTTACTACTCATCATGTTACTGTACTAATTACTCTCATCATATTACTGTACTTATCAGTCTCATTATACTACTGTAATCATCATATTACTATACTCATCACTCTTTTCTTGTTACTGTAGTCATCACTCTCATCATATTACTGTACTCATCAGTCTCATCATATTACTGTACTCATCAGTCTCATCATATTACTGTAGTCATTACTCTCATCATATTACTGTAGTCATCACTCTCATCATATTACTGTACTCATCAGTCTCATCATATTACTGTAGTCATTACTCTCATCATATTACTGTAGTCATCACTCTCATCATATTACTGTACTCATCACTCTCATCGTGTTACTGTAGTCATCCATCCATCCATCATGTGCCATGCCGGTAAGCGTGGGCGGTCATGTTCTGCCATCTCACTCGACCAACAGAGTCGTGGATACGCCGTTTCTCTGATTATCGATAAGTGAACACAACATGATTTTCTTGGCATGTGTAAAGAATGTAGTTTGCCATTGCTTTCCTTCCCAGCAGTGACCATACTGGTCAGTGACCGTAGCCATTGTCTCCTCAAAAAAGGAGATCCTCTGCCTACCGTCGTGAAGGTGGAGACCATAACCTACAACTATCTGTCGGCTGCTCTCCATCTTCATCCACCACCTGCACCCATGGCTTCACGTAACCCTGATCGGGGGGCTAAACGGGTACTCCACCTTGCCCAAGGGTGTCCCGTAGGCTAGCGGAGGGAAGGAGCGCCTTACTTCTCCTTTGATAGGGGATACCCCTACCCCGCTACCCACTACTGTAGTCATCACTCTCGTGTTATTACTGTAGTCATCACTCTCATCATATTACTGTACTCATAAGTCTCATCATATTATTGTACTCATCATATTACTGTACTCATTAGTCTCATCACGTTACTGTACTCATTATGTTACTGTACTCATCACTCTCAACATGTTACTGTACTCCTCAATCTCATCATATTACCGTACTTCTCAATCTCATCATATTACCGTACTCATCAATCTCATCATATTACTGTACTCATAAGTCTCATCATATTATTGTACTCATCATATTACTGTACTCATTAGTCTCATCATGTTACTATACGTATTATGTTACTGTACTCATCACTCTCAATGTGGTACTGTAATCATCAATCTCATCATATTACCGAACTCATCAATGTCATCATATTACCGAACTCATCAATCTCATCATATTACCGAACTCATCAATCTCATCATATTACCGTACTCATCAATCTCATCATATTACCGTACTCATCAAATTCATCATATTACCGACCTCATCAATCTCATCATATTACCGTTCTCATCAACCTCATCATAATACCGTACTCATCAACCTCATCATATTACCGTACTCATCAAATTCATCATATTACTGAACTCATCAATCTCATCATATTACCGAACTCATCAATCTCATCATATTACCGTACTCATCAACCTCATCATATTACCGTACTCATCAACCTCATCATATTACCGTACTCATCAAATTCATCATATTACCGAACTCATCAATCTCATCATATTACCGAACTCATCAATCTCACCATATTACCGTACTCATCAACTTCATCATATTACCGTACTCATCAACCTCATCATATTACCGTACTCATCAAATTTATCATATTACCGAACTCATCAATCTCATCATATTACCGTACTCATCAACCTCATCATATTACCGTACTCATCAACCTCATCATATTACCGTACTCATCAAATTCATCATATTACCGAACTCATCAATCTCATCATATTACCGAACTCATCAATCTCATCATATTACCGTACTCATCAGCCTCATCATATTACCGTCCTCATCAATCTCATCATATTACCGTACTCATCAAATTCATCATATTACCGAACTCATCAAATTCATCATATTACCGTACTCATCAACCTCATCATATTACCGTACTCATCAACCTCATCATATTACCGTACTCATCAATCTCAACATATTACCGTACTCATCAATCTCATCATATTACCGTACTCATCAATCTTAACATATTACCGTACTTATCAATCTCATCATATTACCGTATTCATCAATCTCAACATATTACCGTACTCATCAATCTCATTGTGTCCCTGCACTCATCAGATATCAACAATGTCCCTGTTGCACACAATTGTTGTATATATTGTGTGTATCAAATGTGTGTCGGCTACACACACATCACACTGTTGTCTTCATAACATACCAACATCGTGTTTGCTACACACATGTCATATTCAAACATTGTGTCTGCTTCATGTGCATCATGCTGTTCCATTCGCCACATCTTAACATTGTCTCTGCTTCAACAACAACAACAACAACAACAACAACAACAACAACAACAACAACAACAACAACAACCTTAACATTGTATCAGGAAGCTTCTATGAATCTGTGTATTTCTAGGGTTATCACAGTTTGTAGGTCAGAATACCCGGGGATCTCCGTGACCAGTATTCCCCTCACAACGCGGACAGTGACCCCAACACCCATCTGTTTACCAACTCATGTTTTGGGAATTCCTTTAGGGACATGATTCATCATCATCATCATCATCATCATCATCATCATCATCATCATCATCATCATCATCAAGTGCCCTGCCTGCTGGTGTAGGCCTTCGTGTCTCTCCTCAGATCTCGGTCTTTGGTGTTCTGGAATAACTAAGGGGAACGATTGGCAGTGTTAAATTGTAATGCAGATCTTCAGATCCACCTGTTACTGATCATTTCAAATATGTCAATATACGGACTTCCTGAAGTGACTTGTAGAAATACTGGAATGAATTACTGGTCATATTCTTTACGAAACAAAACGAACGCCGAGGAACTGTGAGCTGCGCGCGTTTTAGGCAACCTAATCAGCCCAAGTTTTATGCTATCATCACCCTGTGCCTTGCCGGCTGGCGTGGGAAATCATGACTCTCCACAAATTGCGAACTCCGACGGCATGTATCAATTCGTGTGTTGACTTCCTTCCGTGCCATGACACAATTCTTTCAAGAATCTTCTCACACTGTCTTCTTCTATCTCTCTTTCCGCAAATCGTTCCGGTTGTCAAAACATGTTTCCGCTTTTGTCTTCTCATAACGTGACCAAAACTAATGATGACTGCTTCTTTCTGACGTTTTTGATAAGTTGTCTTTGCCTCCCTCAAAATTTCCAGATTGCTCATCTTGGCTGTCCAATTAATTTTCAGCATCCTTCTAAAAAAAATCACATCTCCAAGGCTTCCGTGGATTTGTTTCACCTGTGTACTAATTCTAATTGTCCAGGATTGGCAGCCGTATGTTAAAATTGGTTCTATGTAACATACACTAACTCTTTTTCTTCCATGGATAGAATGCTATAGACAGACATAACTCCATCCTATGCTCCCCGCCATGGGTTGAAGTTATTATGCCTTTTTTAAAGCTCAATGCAACAAACTATTATCCGTCAAAAACGGTCAGGTACCAGCAGTAGAAAATCCTTCAAATACATATCGAGGCTGCTGGGCACACACTACCTACTAGTGACGATACCAGCCTCGCCATTTCCCATTCACACCAGCCTCACCATTTCCCATTCACACCAGCCTCACCATTTCCCATTCACACCAGCCTCACCATTTCCCATTCACACCAGCCTCGACATGTCCCATTCACACCAACCGCACTGCTTTGGCAGATGCGCACACGACGAAGGTCCGGCATTAGAATGACAACTTCTGGCAAGTCAGTCACCTTGCTTTATGCAATACCTGAACTCAGAACCGCTTGACCTCCTGCATGCCCCAGTGAGGGTTTATAAATGATACTGTTAACCCACTGCAATAAAGGTTCTCAAACTGTGAACATCACCATGTATGATGGTTAGTCATAACATACGATCATCAGTCTAGAAACAGATCTGTTATCTTGTCCAGATTGAGCCGTGTGCAATACTTTATCTCTTGTCCTTCCCCATACTCTTTCCCCATCAATTTTACCAGTTGACACTAAGCTTTCGAGTCTATATCTCCTCAAACTTCCTCAAAACATCTTAACTCTATAGGTCTAAATTCCCTAATCAATATACAGTTTCTATCGTTACTTGAATAACTTCGCATTGCGTGTCTGCCAGTCCATGGTATTCTGTCAGTTGAAGAATCGTTATGTACAGTGCATGTATAAAGAAGGTAGTTTGCCATTGCTTTCCTTCTTGACAGTGACTGGTCGGTGACTGTAGTGATTGTCTCCATGAAGATATCCTCTTCCTGCTGTTACGAATTGAGACCAAACCAACAATTATCTGTCGGCAGCTCTCACGTTTCATCCATCACCTGCCAGTTTATTTCATATTACCAAAGATGCAGGGCTTAATAGGTACTCCACCTTGCCTAATGCTGAACGGCCAACATCATCATCATCAAGTGCCTTGCCGACTGGCGTGAGCGATCATGCGTCTCCGCATCTTGGGACCTCCAACGACATGAACCAAATCGTGTGCTGACTCCCTTCCGTGTCATGACACAAGACCGTGGAGAAATGTCTCTCACTGTCTGTCTCTATCTCTCTTTCCACACATCCATCTAGTTATGACAAAATGTTCCAGTTTTTGACTTCATTGATTCGCAGACTGTCAACAGTTACCACATAATGACTAAAATCTTATATATAAATTGCGATCTCCGTCTGTCTGTCTGTCTGTCTGTCTGTCTGTCTGTCTGTCTGTCTGTCTGTATGTCCATATGTCCTTTATGCGCTCGCGAACGGCCCATCCGATTGAGATGAAATTTTCTACACGTCTTCCTTTAATTCCAGCGCAGCCCACTGTCATATTTTTTTAGTGTGAAATCGGCTGCTTACCCAATATTATTTCATTTTTCATTTTTCATTATAATTTCATATATCTCAGGGGACTTAACTCTGTAAAAGTTATTTCAGGGGGCATAACTTTTCTGTATAACTTATAGTCATATTTTGGCATCGTTTTCAAAGATTTATAAACTCTTTGTCCATAGTTATGTACCGGCATATGAGTTATAATAAATAATGATACAATCTGTAAGGCATTTTCAAAGTTTTCATAAAAATAATGCATAATGCATAACATTGTAACTCATCTTTTTTTGCTTAAAGAATGAATAAATAATAGTTACCTTATCCGCGAGGAGGACAGTGATGATGAATAACCAAGGAAAGACATTAGGAAACGGAGAAGAGGTGCAAAGGATCATACACTAGACAGGGAATAGAAAAAGATACCAAATACTCCATAAAGGATGAACATACAAATATATTTAATATCAAATTAAATATTTTAGGCAAACAGTCTGGACAGTTAGACACATAACCTCTACCCAAATAAAATAAATAAATAAATATGCCACATAAGAGATCTATTAAATAATTACCATTAACGAGTTAAATAGATAAACAAATAAATAATCAACCTAGGAAGATAAATAATAGGATTAATGTCGCGGATAAAATAAACCACAGATAATAGTTGCTCATAACAAAAACAAAACGATGATAAACAAAACAAATAATAACATACAGATATAAAATAAATAGATATACCACTTAATAGATATGATAAATAATTACTACAAAAGAATTAAATATATAATCAAATAAATAATCAACCCAGGCAAATAAATAAAGGAATAAAGTCGCGGATAAAATAGAACACCTTACAATAGATGCTCATAAACAAAAATAAAAACGATGAGAATCAATAGGGCAGCGAAGATCTAGGCAGGAAATCAGCAGAACACCATGAATGTCTGCACTCGATGATTGTCACAACTAGGCAGGAAATCAGCAGAACACCATGAATGTCTGCACTCGATGATTGTCACAACTAGGCAGGAAATCAGCAGAACACCATGAATGTCTGCACTCGATGATTGTCACAACTAGGCAGGAAATCAGCAGAACACCATGAATGTCTGCACTCGATGATTGTCACAACTAGGCAGGAAATCAGCAGAACACCATGAATGTCTGCACTCGATGATTGTCACAACTAGGCAGGAAATCAGCAGACCACCATGAATGTCTGCCCCGATGAATGTCACAAACTAGGCCCCAAAGGCCCGGGTTCAAAAACAGCAGACCACCATGAATTTGGGGTTTCCCCTGGCCCCAAACTCCCCGGAAAGAAAAAAGGGTCACAAACCTAAGGCCCCCGGAAAT
>JACEFZ010003943.1:0-35275 GCA_014155875.1 Cepaea nemoralis
TAAGGTTTTTCTTTTCAGTTTCCCCTCCACCGTATTTTTTTGTACGAGGAGATCACTTCTTCTGACGTACCTTCCTCCGTCCAACTCCTCAGCAAAGCTTCCAATGGTCCCTTGATTGGTCGACCAAACAGTAGAGTAGCTGGCGGTACTCCTGTTGAGCCATGTGGCACTTCCCTATAGGCAAAAAGGGCTGCCGGGATGTATTCATCCCACCTATCAGGTTTTTCCTGGGCTAGTTTCCTGAGCATTGTCATCAACGTGCCGTTGAAACGCTCTACTTGTCCATTAGCTTGAGGGTGGTAAGGACTGGTATGTATATGGTGGGAGTGGAACACCCAAAAACCTCCTCCATGAGTTTCCCACAAAACTGGGACCCATTATCCGTCAGAATCTGATTAGGGAAGCCTAATCTTGTAAAAGCCTCCATCAATGCATCAGCCACTCGTTTCGAGTCAATGGTTGGCAATGGTATGGCTTCACCCCACATTGAACAGCAATCCACCATTGTGAGGATGTACATATTCCTCTTCTTAGTCCTTGGAAGAGGACCCACTATGTCAATGGCTACCCTCTCGAAAGGAGAATTCATGATGGGCATCTCACCCAAGACCACCGGCGCTGTCCAGTGTTTCGGTGCCACCCTCTGGCACTCAGGGCATGATTTTACATACCGACGCACATCTCCAGTCAATCTTGGCCAATAATAATGGCAGGAAATCCGCTGCATGGTGGCGGCCATACCCATGTGTCCGCTGAACGAAATGGTATGCCCCATCTGAAGAATTTGGGAACGGTAGGCCTTCGGGACTACCAATTGACCATGTAAGTTGTCTCCCCTTCCGGCTCTCCGATAGAGCAGCCGATTCTTCATGTAGTCTTGTCCTCGTTTGGGTGGAACAGCACTTTTCTGCAGCTTCCTATAGCAAGGACGTAAAGTATCATCCTCACTCTGGGCAGTTCGTAACTCCCCTGGCATTGGGTTTGAGACCATTGTCTCTGCCTGATCCTTTTCCTTCTGAGAGCGGGTCTGCATAGCTCCCATGTGGATTGGTTCCTTGGGAATTCCCAAAAAGACATATCGACAACCGAGGATGACGGGAAATATGGGATCAGTCAATACTGCGGCTCTGATTGTGCCCGTGACATATCTTGACTGAATCTCCACCTTAGCAATTGGTAACTTCATGGCCACAGCACTCTTTGTCGCAGGCTGTATCTCCATGGTCTCCCCTGTGAGTTGTTCTGGGTATACCAGATCAGCAGAAATCACAGCTTCCCCGTCCAGTCCAGTATCGTATAAACACTGGACTTGTTGGCCATTCACCTCAATCAACTCCACCACCGGTGGTCTCCCTTGGTCCGGAGTATCTTCCACCTCCTCGACCCTTTCCTTGGAGTCCTCTTTAGGTTCCCCGAGGCATGTTGTGAAGTGTGAGTCATGTGACTGGAATCTGCAGTCTTTTGTATTATGAGTTTTCGACCGGCAGTGTTTGCACCATTTTCCTGTCCAAGGTTTTTCCCTTCCTGACTTCGGTGCGCTCTCTGGGTTCCGATTTTCTTCGCCGACCTTAGCCTTGTCGGTGACAACCTCCTTAGGAGTCACTTGGCATGCCGCGAAGTGAGAGCTTTTTGGTTTCGATCTGCAGTCTTTTGTGTTGTGAGAGGGTGATTTGCAGAACGAACACCACTTCTCAGACCACGGTCGTTTGGGTGGAGAATTCGAGGTGCTCTTGTTTCCTTCCTTCATCTTCTCCGAACTCTCCGTTGAAGTCTTCACATAAGGTTCCCCTTTCTTGTATTCCGCGTTCTTAGATTTTTTTCGGTCGTGTTTCTCCTGGCCTTTGGTAGTTTGTGTACTTGGTTCCGCAGCCTCCCCATGCACCTCCACGAATCTCTCCGCCAGCTTATTCACGACCTCCAGCCGTTCCGCCCCTTGTTCTCCCAAGAAGGTTCTGAGAGGTTTCGACATTTGCTTGCGCATCTGGTCGACTACCATCATCTCTTCCAGACTCTCATAGTCCCTCTTGAACTCTGCCAAATCCATCCATTTTTGGAGGTATGATTTCAGCCTTAAACTGTAGGCGGCGAATAGCTCTCCCGGCTCTCTTTTTGCTGATCGAAACTTCTTCCGATACGTTTGTGAGGTGATCTCATAGTGTTTCATCAAAGCGGCTTTTAATTCTTCATAGTTGTTTTCGTGTCCTGGCGGTAGGCGTGAGTAAACCTCGTAACCTGAACCTCGTAATCCCTGGGATAATTTTAGATTCCATTTGCTTCTATCCAGCCCCATAGCGACTGACATGGCCTCGAACCGATCCAAAAACTGGTATATCTTCTCTTTACTTTCATCAAAGACAGCCAAGGGAAACTTCATGGCATGGTAACCATGTCCACTCATGTTGGGTGAACCATGGGAAAAGGATCCTCCTTCTGCCCCGTCATTTTCTCCCTTAGTTTGTGTCTTGAGCTCCAGTTCTCGCATGCGGTATTCATGTTCCATTTCCAGTCTCTTGGCGGTCTGTTCCATTTCCAGTCTCTTGGCCTCCTGTTCCATTTCCAGTCTCTTGGCGGTCTGTTCAGCTTCCATTCGTTTGGTCTCCACCTCCATTCTTCTCAATTCCAACTCGGCCTTTCGATCTTCCCTTTCTGCTTGGCGAAGTTCCCTCTCCATCTCCTGTACGTAATCGGTTAGTGCCGAACCTGACAAACCAATTTCTTCTCCTTTTGCCCTTAGTTCTGCCGTAGTTAGTTTAGGAGTGGCCATAGTTAAAGAAGGTGAGTCAGCAGGTTGAGTAAAGAGACCCTACGGCATTAATTAATTACTCAATAACTAAAATAAATATCTCTCTATATTTTTATTTTATTATATATATCTAAGTCTATATATAACTATGACACCACACAGTACACCACAAACAATCTCTCAACCACAAGAGGAGATTTAGGATAAAGACTTATGTAGACGTGTAAAGTGTGAACAGGTATGTACTGTGTCTGAACACCTATCCACATTCACGCTGTCTGGATCTTTATTTTCCCGACAATAATGTCCCCAACAGCAATGTAATGTAGCCCAAATATATAATGCAATATCACTATATATCCCCTGGACCTGCTCACATTTAGTCACTATATATATCCCATAGACGTGCTCTACTATAAAGTCACCCTATATATATATATATATATATATATATATATATATATATATATATATATATATATATATATATATATATATATATATATATATATTGGACGTGTTCTCATTTACAGTCACCATATATCATCGCAGACGTGACCCCCATTAATGTCAGCTTGTCGTCCCTGGGGGAAAGTGGAATCAACAAGCACACCTTTAAAACCCTTCTTATACTTTGGAACTATTGTCAGACCTTTGTCTACACTCCCCCGTTATGTCTTCTAATCACTATTTCTCTCTATCTCTCTCTCTCTCTTTTATTCCTTCATAACATACCCACACAACATTGTCCTACAATAAATACTAACATATTTATTGAATAAAAAGTGTCATGGGTGTGTATAGATTGTATGTAAAGACGTTGTTGGTGTGTTCTATATTGTAGGTGAGATAAGATTGACAGTCCAAGATTCATCTCACTGTTCTCATCACACAACGGCATAATAATGTCACCACAGCACAGAACTTGTTTACGCTCACCCGGTATAGTGTCTCTCAGACTGATGATGATGATGTCTTCACAATATCCTTGACAACGTTAGAATTAAAGTTAGTTCACCATTGCGTGTTTTAATAGATAATGTCTTTCCTTGTGAACTATCCAATCACATGAACCACATGATATTCCAGGTAATGTTTATACCTCCGATATCATCGAATGACTTATCGTCTCTATATGGATATTTAATTCCAACAAACACTGTCTATAGAATATCCCGGATTCACGGTGTTCATCTAATTCGTTACTGTTCTGTTTAGCCAATAATAAATTCTGGCCTTATAGCCTCTTCATTTAAAGACAGTTCAGGTGCACCATATTGAGCTTCCGATATATGTATAGCTGCACTTTATTCTGCTGTAAGTCTCTTAACCAGAATGCTTTATAGGTATCCGTTAATGCTTAGAACTTGCTGACCTGTATGTCTGACATCCGACTTCAATCTGGCCGATTTTTATTACTTTACCAGATTAGAGTCCCTTCCTTATTTTCAGGAGTGTTGCTATTGCTTTGTGCATGGGAACCTGTCGAAAAGACAATATCAGGTGCTATCAACCTAACTCAAACTCATTAGAAGTGAGAGTAGGCTTATGGCCGTTATCAGTTTTACTTCTATAGATTCAGAGAACTGACCTCTGACATAAGACATTAGAGTTATAACCATAACCTAAGACTAGGTACAGAATGAAATGTCATAAAAGAGCTCAGAAATCCCAGTAACCATATATACTAGAATCTCGTATCATACTTAGCCTATCTTACCATAGTACTTATTCTATCGAGTGCACTGGTACTTTACACAATCCACTCCGTTACTACTCAGCTAAATTCGGCCGACGCCCATTATTACGGTCTCACACTCAAATACACTATGTTAGATTTATACTCTACACCACAACTACCTTATAATTATCCTTGGCTGAATCGGGAATACTAATTGCACAATAAATACAAAATGTCCGTCAGTATTATCCGACTTGAAACATTGTACTCCCTATTCATAATCACTCAAGAATAAACCACCACTTCTTGTGGAAACCAAATAGCACACTAAATTCCACTAGAATATCCAGCCTATTAATACTCTGTCTCTGTACGACTATATGGGCTTATTCCACCAATTTCCCCCTGTCCTCTTCATCTGTTTCTCAATAACAACCGAATGTATCCTATGATGCCCGGTCTTTTCGGGACATCAATGATTATTTACTCGTCTTCTCCGTTATCCCAAAAAGCTGTGATACGGCGTGATCGCAAATCTCCGTTTCCCACTTCAAAGGTTTCTTGAAATAGCTTTATCGCGATACAGCGGTCGTCCGTTAGTTCCCGTAGACTTCGCTTTCGTCTTCAATCGTTCCGATCGTTCAATCAAGGCTCTCTCAACAAACAAAATGCCGCGGTGTCATCATCTTACTCTTATCTAAATAACGGTTCGGGTTCATACAGGCAACAATACACTGTTCGCTAGGATATAGAACATTTATTGTATAAAGTGTACAGTTGGCGCAGTGGGTAAACAGACCCGCGCTCTCTTATATTACATATCACAGATAGTTAAACATCAAACATATAGTTGTCATACGACAATCTAGCACACTATCTAGCCTAAGTATATCTATGAATATCTATGAGTCCCTCTCAGGCAGGCCTTGTTGTCTCTCTCCAGTCCGTTTGTCCTCTGCCGGTCCCCGCGTGTCCTAACTCGACACGGGCGGTAACTCTGTCCGAGTTCCTCGTGGACCCCGCATTAGGCGGGCCACATCAGTGTCCACGGAATCATGGACTTGGTGACCAGCTCTTTCGAGAAGGTTCTAGATTACTCGGGTCCTGCGCGACTCAATGGTCTCCCTTGGGCTGGAGTTGCAGCCCTCTCCTATATATGAAAGTGAGGCGGTGACAGGATCCCCCCTCCCCCTGATATGATTTGTTGTTGGGTAATTAGATCCGTTCTAATTCTGTCACCGAATCACATAAAGTTGGTGTTTGTAGTTTGGTGGATAGTAACCTGGTAACCTACCTACTAGCACTAAAAACTCATGTATTCTACCATACAACACTTCTCTGATTTGGTGCAGAGATCCCTCTGTCTCTCGTGTGCTTAAATATGCTTATCAGACCGAAGTTACGTGGCGTTTTAGTAGTTGTATTTACAACTCGCCCTTCTCATAGTACCCGAAATGGTACCCAGACAAATAACCCCTATATAAAAGAGGGTTAACAAGACCGAAGTCTTGGCTAAATAAGTACACCTTCAAATCTTGATCTGTGTGTGTATTTCTATACACTTTTACTCCCGTATGTTATATAATGCTAAATATGTAGTTACCTTGTTCTTTTATCCCCCTCAGACTACATGTGTCCCTGTTGGCTTGTTAGTGTGTTAACTAATAAGTTGATGTTTCTAATAAAGTGACTGTATTTTAAATTGATAGTGTTGAGTTTTGAGGTTTGTGTAACGTGCGTGCTGAATGTGTGGTGTATTTCCAAGCGTCACGAGTTGGGATAACCTCAATCATGAAATACTGCACTGTGTGCAATACATGATCAGGCATTCCAAGTAGTGGTGCTTAGATGTATCCTAACTGCTAAACTAAGTATATTACACTAACTACTAAATTAAACTCACTACTAAACTAAGTTCTACACATGTATTGACAAATTAGACAAGTCATGCACTTTTACATGGAAGACGCAGACAAATTACAATGAATACGTTTTGCGTACAATTTGTCCGCCAAGTGTATCGTTCTCTCATTTAATCCTTTCACGCAGTCATTCACTCATCTGTCATTCAAAATAGTAATTGGCTAAAATATATACTTAAAGTTGAGGTAAGCGTTATTGCCCTTAGAAAAAATGGGCTAGGCGAATATTTGCCCTTTAAGAAAATACGTACTTTTTGTACGATGAATGAAAAATAGGTTATAATTTAACTAGAGACACTTGTATAGGACGGTTCTTTAGCCTATGAATGGCACCGCCTGTAATATTAAAGTAGAATATGTACAAGTTACAGGTTAACACAATTTATATACATCATTAATGGAAATATAATACATATTTAATAGTAAACTAATTAATTAAATAACTCCAACGATGATGTGCGCGTTGACGTCCCTTCGTTCGTGTGTTATGCCATGAATGTTAAAGTTAGTATGGCTGTCTCTTGAGTGTTGTCGTCGATGTTGTTCTGTTTCGGCTGTTTGCAAAGTTTTTGTAGCAACAGCAAGTATGGATTGCTCTCACTGTCCCGTATGAAATATTACAGTGTTCAGAGATAGTTCACTGGTTGATATTATTGGTTGAAATAAACACAGTTATTGTTTCTTGCTGGAATTGTTCTGGAGCTTAGGCATTTGATGGTATAGTTCTTACAATATAGCTCTTCACGTATGTTTATGGGTGTCGTAATTAACCTAATCACTGAGAGTACTCTAGCAGGTGTAGAGTCACACTGTTATATGTAACGGACTAAAAGTATCACAGTTTATAGTGTGGCTACTGGCCAATGTGATAAGAGTCATTCTACTGGCGCATTTGTCTGCCGTGATAAAAGGTCAGCCACTATGTTATCGGTGCCCTTGATATGGCGAATTTCGAAGTCAAAGTCCTGAAGTAGAAGACACCATCTTTGTAACCTGTTGTTTTTGGGCGACCCATGGTTAAGGACTAATAACGGCGAACTGTCTGTGAGGACCACAAAGTGGCTTACCCAAGAGGAACTTAGATAATCTCAATATACAGAACAATAGGCTCAAACACTCCAATTCTACTGTGGCATAACGAGTCTCCGCCTTCTTTAGTTTGCGGCTGATGTAGAGAATCGGGTGTCGTACGCCATCCACTTCCTGCATTAAACATCCTCCTATTGCGATAGCGCTCGCATCTGTGGTCAAAATAAAGGGTAAATTTATGTTGGGTAATCGTAAGACTGGTGGATTAGAAAAAATATGTTTCAACCTACACATTGCATCATCTAAGCTGGTACTTTTACAAATTTTTGATGGATGATCTTTAGTTAACATATCAGAAAAGACTGAGGTGAGTTCTGCCCAATGTGGAATGAATTTAGAATAATAGTTAATCAGACCTAGTAAACTTCTAACCTGCTTCTTTGTGGTAGGTACTTCTAGATTAAGGATCTTGGAAACAATTTTATCATCAGTCAACAATTTTCCTTCAGAAATTCTATGACCAAGGAAGTCTATTTGTGTATAGCCTATTTCAACCTTGGAAGGTTTGATAGTAAGTCCAAAAAGAGAGATTTGGTTGAAGACTTGTTTTAGGGTGAGTAAGTGAGAAGTCATATCAGAAGAATGGACGCATATATCATCAATATAAGCAACTACATCATTAATTCCGTGTAATAACAATCTTGTTAGTCTCACAAATGTGGCCGGTGCGTTCTTCAGGCCAAAAGGAAGATATAGCCATTCGTATAAACCGAGAGGTGTTGCGAATGCTGTTATATGTCTACACGAAGGGTGTAGTGGAACTTGCCAATATCCTTTCGCTAAATCTGTCTTAGAAAATAAGGATGATTGAGCCATATCTAAAATAAGATCTTCACAACTGTTCATAGGCTCTGCATCCGTTGTTGTTCTGGTATTTAATATTCTATAGTCGATGCACAAGCGGATTGTCTGGTCTTTCTTTTTCACCAAGACAATCGGTGAAGAATATTGAGACATAGATTTTTGAATAATGCCATTCTTCTCTAAATCTAAAATTTCTTTATCTAAATTAGATCTGTAATGGAGAGGAATAGAATATGGTCTACATTTGACCGGTCTCAGATCTGTTAGCACAATTGAATGTGTTATTCTATCAGTGCGTCCAGGTTTGTTGGAAAAGATCGTCTTATAGTCGTCTAGGAGCGTCAAAATGTCCTGTCGCTGTTGTTGTGTCAAAGTGTCAGAGATATGTATGTCCTTTATACTTCCGTCGTCAGTCATAATTGGTACAGGGATTTCAGTATTGTCCATGTCTGTCTGATTTATCACAGATGCTACAGTTTGTAAATTGTCTTCAATGTCATTGTCGTCGTCGTCGAGATGGATCGTCAATATGTCGTCAAATTTGTCGTCATTGTCACTATCACAGATTGTCGGTAATGTCCATATGTCTTCGTCGTTTTCGTCATCGTAAGCGTGCGTCGTTAACGATGCTTCGTTTGTCGAGGTGTCATTCCGTTGGGAAATTGTCGTTTCGTCTCCGTCAACAGTTTGTTGCGTCTGTTCATTTGTCTCATTGTCCTGTCTAGCATAGTATGGTTTCAACATATTTACATGTAATAATTTCAATTTTCCATTTACAGAGAATGTAGTAGGGTTATTCCCCTTGACCAGTTTATGACATATATCACAAGATGTACAAAATGTTTTAATGTCTTGGTCGAACTTTGGCCAATAAAAATGGGTCAGGACAATTGCCCTGGTCAATTCGTATCCCATATGACCTCCAAAAGGGGAGTCATGGGCTATTTTTAGCACTTTGTCTCGATGTGCTTGTGGTAAAACAATTTGCTGTGTCGTGGCCTGCTTTGTTGTGTAAAATCTAGTTAAGATGTTATTCTGTAGCCTAAATGTCCACGATGCGTTCTTAGTGACTTTTGGTTTAAGTCCTACTAATTTAAAGTATGGTGCAAGTGTTGTATCTGCTTTCTGTTCGTTACCAAAAGTGATGTTAGTTGAGTTTGGCGCTACTATTTCTAATGATTCCTGCAGTTGGTCGGTGTTGGTTTTGTGGGTTGTCTGTCGTGTTATTGCGTTTGTGTGTTGTGTGTTTTGTTGCACATTTACAGGTTCGGTACTTGGTAGTTTGGTAGCATCCTCAATTCGAGGTTTTAATTCGGTCGTATCGTTTCTAGATTCGACCGCCCCTGCATTGTACACCTCGGTAAATTCTTTCTGAATTACCTCAGTGGTTGTCTCCCTTGGTATTTTGGCAGCTTGAGACAAGCAAGAATGGTGTTTCTCTTTTGCGTCGCTATTCGTGTGGTGGATACCGTGTTTTTGCTCCCACCTTTTGATTTCTCTGTTCAGAGCATGGATGTATGTTGGGTAAATTACCAAGTATAATATCCGCGACTGGATTTTCAAGGGCAGCACACAATACTTGTCCAGATATGAACGGTGTTTGAATTTCGACCAAAGCAAGGGGGTATTTCTCTATCGTACCTGAGAATGTGCGACACGTCACATGTTTGTCTGTGTAGTCTTTAGCGTCTATTAATGTTTTCTTAACCCCACAGAGCGTTGCGCCGGAATCACGAATTAACGTGCACTTTTTGTTGTTAACAAACCCTGTAAAAAAAACTAGCTTGCCTGTAGATGACAAAGCAGCGTTAGCTGTTTCATTTGCAATTGGGACTATGTGACCACAATGTAGTGTTGTGTCAAGTTGGAACTTCGTACAGGTGTTGCACTTACTGTCTGTTATGGTGTTTATGATGTGTACAGCATTCCCAAGCTCGCTTTCATTGTCGTGTTGATTGTCACATTCATTCAGTGACTCAAGCTCTTCGTCAGACGACGTTTCTACTAATGCAGCATTGGCCTGTTTCAATAACTTTCGGCCTTCACAATTCTTATTATAGTGACCCCAGCTATTGCAGAAATAACATTTAATTGCTCTGTGGTAAGCCATGCGTTTAGCTGTTTGTTTCTCCACCATCTTCTTGAGGTGTTGAGGGTAGGTGGGTGCTTTGTCGCACATCCCGTAACTGTCGTGATGGTAATTGCAATATTGGCATTTTACTACTTTACCGACATTGGATCGTGGTTTAAATCTACTCTCTGTTTGTTTGGAGTATTTGGTGTTCACTACTGCAGCTGCTGTATCATTGTGACTTATGTTGAGCTGAAAAATATCCCTATTTGCTGTGAAAAATGCATTCCCCTTTGCCTCTATTTCCTGAATAGCTCTTACAGTCCATTTGTTTTAAGAACTTGGCAAAAGGTGTGGGGATGGTGCTAACTATTTTATCTATAATAATAAGCTCCTTAAGTTTATCATGGCTATTGTTGGTTTTAGCCGAGTTAATCCATTTTGTGCATATGTCTTGGACTGTACTGACATAATCTATAAAGGTTTGGTTTGGTTGTGGAGATAATTTGGCAAATTGTTGTTGGTAACCTGCAGTGTCTAAAGAAAAATGTTGGAGAATGCGTTGTTTTAGGTACTCATAGTCTTTTCGCATTTCCTGTGGTATTGTCTCTATTACTTTTAGTGGTTCAAGAGCTAAGTTTCTCATTAGGATAAATGCCCAATCTGATTTAATGATTTTATGATGAGACATGAGACATTCAAAATTTTCTAAGTAGGCGGAGATGGAATCTCCTGAACAGAAAGCCTTCACGAGACCTTTATATTTATTATATTTTTGTTCTTCTTCTTTGCTTCTTAACTTATTTATTGATATTTCTGTGTTGGACTCCATTTCCATCTGTTTTAGTTTAATCTGTGTCTCGGCATTCAATTGGGCCTGTTTGGCGGCGGCCTCAAGCTCCATCTGTTTCTCCTGAGCCTGCAATTGTATTTTCTTCTCTTCAATTGCAATTGCATTTTTTTTCTTCTGCTTCAATTAGCATTTTCTTTTCTTCTGCTTGCATTTGCAATTTCTTTTCATCTGCTTGCATTTGCAATTTCTTTTCTTCGGCCTCCATTTGCAATTTCTTTTCCTCTCGTTCCATCGCTCTTTCTTCACGGGCAATGTTTTCTGCGTGTGTTTTCTGTGCCCTATTCTGACAGTTTCTCTTCTTTATAACCTAACTTTATTCCTTGCTCAATACATTTATCTAAACTAGACATTTTGTATTTTACTTGTTTGTACAATTTATAGAGTTAAATCCCTTAGAAAAAATATGTTGTGTGGTCGAAAATTTGGTTAACTCCCCTAATTATTAATGTGTAAATCAAAATGCAAGGTTATGTTGGTGACAAGGTAATGAATCTGCAAAGAAATCAATATGATACAAAATAATACATTGATGAAACATGAGAAGTACAGCTTAGACGTACAATGAGTATGAGGTGAAACTTAGCTTTTAATTCAAGAACTCCTCGATGTTGTCTTGTACTCTCGTCACTGTTGGAAAGGTTTCATCGGTTGGACGCGGCACTTGTTGCGGAACAATCTGCTCGTGGAGCGAGAAAACATTAGTCACTGTCACACAAAAAAAATGTCAAAATAGTAACATGTCAAAAAAAAATTGTTTACAGAACCAAAATCATGAGGCACTGTGGAGGCAATGGTGAGACATTGCCGAGGGACTCAGATTACTTCTATTTTATCGCTAGATAGCTACTAGTTTTATGTAAACTTGTAACGTTAACAATTTCTTTGATTTAAACAAATCAATGTGTTACCAAAAATCAATGTGATATGATTAAATAATTAATTTTACATGGCATTTAATAGGTTTTTAAGAAAACATTCTATGCCAAAACCGGAAAACTAGCCCCCAAAAAGCCTGTCATCATCTTACTCTTATCTAAATAACGGTTCGGGTTCATACAGGCAACAATACACTGTTCGCTAGGATATAGAACATTTATTGTATAAAGTGTACAGTTGGCGCAGTGGGTAAACAGACCCGCGCTCTCTTATATTACATATCACAGATAGTTAAACATCAAACATATAGTTGTCATACGAACAATCTAGCACACTATCTAGCCTAAGTATATCTATGAATATCTATGAGTCCCTCTCAGGCAGGCCTTGTTGTCTCTCTCCAGTCCGTTTGTCCTCTGCCGGTCCCCGCGTGTCCTAACTCGACACGGGCGGTAACTCTGTCCGAGTTCCTCGTGGACCCCGCATTAGGCGGGCCACATCAGTGTCCACGGAATCATGGACTTGGTGACCAACTCTTTCGAGAAGGTTCTAGATTACTCGGGTCCTGCGCGACTCAATGGTCTCCCTTGGGCTGGAGTTGCAGCCCTCTCCTATATATGAAAGTGAGGCGGTGACACGCGGCTTAGGACGCTGTTTGTTGTTCCAGTAACTATCAGATCGTTGACCTCTAGTATCGTGACAGATAATGAACAGGACCTGCAAAATTTAGTAGATAAGCTTGTTGCACACAGTAAACAACTAGGGTTAGAACTGAATATTAAGAAGACGCAGTTTATGGTCGTCATTGGGGAGAAGGAAATACCGCAATGTGATATACGAGTAAATGGAGTAAAGCAAGTGAATCGATACAGGTATCTCGGCACAGTCATAACATCTGATGGGAGATGCCTTGAAAATATTAGAACAAGAATTGCCATTGCGAAGGTAGCCTTTTGCAAGATGAAAAACATACTGACCAATAAAAGGATATCAATTGAAACAAGAAAAAGAGTGTTCAAGTGCTACATAGAACCTATACCCCCTCCCCTTCCCCCGATTTGTCTCCACCTTGCCGCGGTGGGTGGGGGGGGGGGGGTCATGCGTGTCCCAGTAACCTCAAGAGCATTGTCGACGGGAACAAAACTATATGTCGGACAGGCCTTAGGATAGGGTCCAGATTAAGCGAGACACAACCTGCTGCTCTGCAGGTAGACTGAGGATAGCAGTCAAAAATTTAAATCAGGCCCACGAAGGCAGAAGTTCTTAGTCCGGACACAAGCACTTAGGCTCTCAGCTGAGGGATAAGGCTGAACGCCTCTAAGCCATTAATCCTCGGACATGAGAGCCGGGCCGATAAACACCTACCGAAAAATTAAAGTGAGATGCTGAGCACGCTACATGCTTAGTTCAGATACTTGTTTCGAAGGTTCTCAGTTGGGGGGATATGAGGGAACCCCGGATGAGAGGACCTGGCCTTTTTTTTTTCCTCTCACTGATGCACGGAGGTAAGGTGCTGAACCCGCAGCACATGTAGCGAGTACTAAAGGTAGAAAAGTGTTCCAGTCACACGAAATGGTTACGAAAAATGTTTGTATCTATGCTCACAGAGAGTGTAGTCAAAGGTGGAAGAACGTCTCAATAACACGAAATGGAACGTTTGGCGAGCGAATCCATTGCGTGATCCGAAGTCCCAAGCGAAAGCTTACCTAGTGGATGTTGTCCGCAGACTGTCCGTACCTGGTTTGTGCTTGAGCGACCAGTGGCAAGCGAAATGTCCATTACATGGAAGTGAGGGATCAAAGCAGCCATAAGCAGGAAGCGGCAATTCCTCGGGTGAGCCCAGTCTCAGAGCAATATGTGCCGGCTCTGCAATTATGGAAGCCTCCTTGGATAGCGGGGAATTCCCATGGTCTCCCCTGCTTTCCCGTGAGGGTCGACCGTGATGTCTTTGACCGCTCTACCCGGACCAGTTGAGATGTGGGCGACACCACAACAGAAAGTCTAACGTGGAAACCCGAGGAAGGCTAACCCCATTAAAAAATGCCCGCCGAAGTCGGAAGTGCCGGCCTTCGGGTGGCAAAATAAAAATTGGTACTACGCAATTACGTCCGAGTGAAGTGTTGAACGAGTCCGATTGTCCCACGTGCTAGGAACAGCTCTGACTACATAGTTTCCGAATGCCGCTCTTGTTCGGAACAGCTCTGACTAGGTAGTTTTCCGAATGTCTGGAACAGTTCTGACGGGCACAACGACAAGCACAAGTCCGAATCAAAAATTCGCTGAGTGGATACGGTCTTCAGACCTGTCTGGTCTGTGTTGGAACGGCCCGAGACGAACGAAATACCCAATATATTGAAGTGAGGCGTTAACGCAGCCGTGAGGAGGACTTGACGATTCCCTCGGTGAGCCCAGCACCAGATCGCTATGTGTCGGCCCTGCAACTATGGAAGCAACCCTGGATGGCGGAAAATGCCATGGACTGTCCCTACCTTCCCTTGAGGGATGATCGTGAAGTCTTCGACTGTTCCAACTTGACCAGTTGGGATGTGGACGGTGCCACAAAAGTGAGAGTCCCAGGAATGCTAACCTGGTCAAAAAACGCACGCGGAAGTCGGATGAGTTGGCCCAAGGGTTTCGACCCAAGGGGACATAACAACACACCGCAATCACATCTGAAAGAACATTCCGGATGAACGCAAAGAAGAAGAAGAAGCAGAACGTATACTTTTGTATGGATGTGAAGCATGGACAATAAGCAGTCAAGCTAAAAAAAACAGCTGATGGCTGTGGAAATGTGGTTTCTGAGGAAAATGCAAAGATTACCATGGACAGACTGAAAAACCAATGAACAGGTCCTTCTAGAAACAAATGAAGATCGTAAACTGATTAGAGACATTAGACGTAGACAGTCAAAAATTTTGGGCATGTTATGAGAAGAAATGAATTGGAGAACTTGGTGACGACTGGCAAGATAGAAGGGAAGAGACCAAAGGGAAGACCAAGAAGTAAATACCTGTGGTGTTTCCTTCTTCCTAGTGACTATCGTAATCTGTGTCTTCTTACAATTTAATTCTAGCCCTGGTTGTTCACTGTGTGCAACAACTGCACTACTGAATGTTGCAGATCCTATTCGTTGTCTGCAATCAATACTGTATTATCAGCATATCTAACGTTATTGGTGTTACGTCCCCCAATGGTGATTCCTCTGATATCTTCTAAATCTCGGAAAATATGTTCACTGTATAGAGACAAAAATGCCGAGACATTATACATCTCTGTCGCACAGCTCTCTTAATAGGCTGATATTGACCTAATTAATTATCAATCTTTATGGCAGCAGGTTGTTTCCAATATATGTGTTTACAAGTCTAAAATCTTTCCCATCAATTTGTAGATCTGCAAGAATCCTTGTCATGTTGACGTATCTTACTTTAAATATTGAGCACAACCGACTACTGGCAACGCCGATCACATTCTGGTATGAACCTAAGGCCTATCCACGTCAAAGTATCTTACTTTGTCTAAAATGCCGCCCCAGAGCAATACAAGAGACCAAACCCTTGATCATAGGTACAAATGGCACAAAAACATACGAGTTGGGTGTCCAGTACCTGCCCATTTGGATTAAGTAACTTCATTCCCTACACAGATCCACTGGATACATTCGATCAGACCTTGATCTCAGTAAAGATCATTATTGTATTTAAGTGGACTTTTTTATGAGATTGCTCTCTACCTGTTTTTGCATTGAAGTCTCCCAGCACAATCAGGATGTCCTGTTTGGGGGTTTCTTCTATGACATCTTCCAGATCATTATAAAAGTCTTCTTTAATATCATCTTCTTTCTGTTCAGTAGGTGCATGTACATTAAGATAAAAGACCTAGAGTAAAAAGAAAATAGTCTCATAAGTTGGAACATCAGTTGGATGTCGCCACATTAATCTCCACAATGCACATACACGGTGTTTCCAATACTGTACATCGTTCCAAAACTGGTATGTTGGAAACATAAAGAAACGCTGTTCATACTGACAGTATCTTATTTACCAGGCTCGCCAACTGAATCAACATCATAATTCCACGAGATCAGACTCGACGTGTTTTGCACATAACACGAGACTTTTAAATGGTCTTATTTTCCGTGATAGAAATCAAACTTCGCCTCAGTGAATCACACACATAATGCAGAAAAGAAACCTCCGCTGATGCAATGTTTTATATTGCAACAGAAAACAAATAAATTAATACATTATGACAGCATACTATATTTAGCTTAAGTAAACAAGAGAAACACATTGGATTGTTTAAATCGACAACAATTGTAGTGAAGATAAAACAGTAATGGAGTTACTTAATATGTGGATAAATATATGCGAATGATTATACATCAGCAGTCAATATAATACTTCTGATACCTTGCCGTCTTGACAGTTGGTAGTTTGAATAACGAAGACACAAACCATATATTGTATGACTTATTGCCTGGCATATTTCTCTGCATCTCGTCAGGTACATACTGCAGAAGTCACACAACATAGAGTAAAATAACTAGATACATCTTTCAAGCTGAAATACACACATGTTCGAACAATAGTATCAATTTTTTACCATGGTAATTTTAAATTGACTATTATGTCTTTCTGTTTGCACAAAACTGACCTATATAGATGAATCATTATGGCTTCTGCATACTTTAACAAATGAATATTTTGTGTTTGAAACAACACGCGAAAAGTGCTGTCTCTGTCAATTACATGACCGGTTTCCAAGACATGACGTGCAATGGACGACGCCGGAAGTTTGTAATTGTGGTGTGTCGGACTTCCCATAATCCCATCGCCTGTGTGTAGTATCTTGTCAATCCAGCTGGGTATATTTTATGTACACATTTTTCTCCATGTTTAACATTTTTATGAGACTGCTCATGACAAGTGTCAGTGTATGTGTGTGAGTAAAGTGTGGGAGTTTTTTCATACTAGTTTCAATACTAACGTGAGACATTTTGAATGTGTCTAGATGTGAGGAAGTGTGACTGTATGTGGAGGATGTGTGTGAGTGTGGGGATAAGTGTGGGTGGGGGTGCGTGGGTGGGGGTATGCGTTTGGATGGGTTGGGGTATGTGGGTTTTGGTGGGTAGTGGTATTTGTGGGTGTTGGTGGGATGGGTGGATGGATGTGTGGGGGTGAAAGTAGGGGTGTTGGAATGGGTGTGGGGGATGTGTGTATGGGTGGAGGATATGTGTATGGGACGGATGCGGGGGATGTGTGTTTATGTGGGTGGAGATGTGTGGATGGTTTGAGGAAGTATGTGTGGGAGGCGGGGTTGTGTGGATAGGGGATTGTGTTGGGTGGATTGGGGATGCAAGGGCGGGTGGGGAGATGTGTATGGTGTGTGGGTTTGAGATATGTGTGCGGTGTGTTGGTGGGGGATGTGTGAATGATGTGTGGGTGGAGGGTATGTTTGTGGTGGTATGTGTGGAGGATAGTGTGTGGTGGGGGATGTGTGTGATGGGTGCGGGGAATGTGCGTATGGGTGGGGTATATGTGTGGGTGAGTAGGGGATTGTGGTTGTTGGTTGAAGTATGCGGGGGTGTGTGGGTGGGAGATGTGTGTGTGTGGATGGGGAATGTGTGGGTGGGGGTGTGTGAGTGGCTTAGGGATGTGTAGGTGGGTAAGGGAGTTGTATGTGTCGGGGTGGGATGTGTGAGCGGGTGGAGGATGTGTGTGGGTAGGGGTATTGTGATCGAGAGATGTTTGGTTGGGGGTGGGTGGGGGTGTGTGAGTGCGTAGTGGAGGATGTATGCGTGAGTGAGTGTGTTTGGTGGACGGGTAGGGAATGCGTGTGTGGGTGGGGAGAGGTGTGTGGTGTGTTGGTTGGGGATATTGTGTGAGTGAGGTATGTGTGTGTGGGTGGGGGATTTTTGTGGTGTGTGAGTGGGGGTATGTGGGGTGGATGGGTAAGGGTATCTGTGTGGGTGTGGGTGGGAATATTGTGTGGTATCTGGGTGGGGGATATGTGTGTGGTGTGTAAGTGGGGATGTGTTGGTGAGGGATATATGTGTGTGTGGTGCGTGGGTTGGGAATAGTGCGTGGTAGGGGGTGTATGTGATGTGCGGGTGGGGGATTGCGTGGTGGGGGTTTAGGTTAAGGCATGTGTGGGTGGGTGGAAGTTGTATATGTGGGTGGTGGGGTGTGTGTGTGTGGATTGGGGATGTATGGGTGGTTAGGGAGGTGTGGGTGGGGGGGGGGGACATGTCAGTTGGTGGGGATGTGTGTGTATGGTTTGGGGATGTGTGAGTGAATGTGCGATGTGTGGGTTGGTGGGGGATTGTGTGCATGGGTGGGGAATATGTTGTCGATGGAAATGTGGCTAAGGGATGGGTGGTTTGAGGTGTGGGTGGGGAGAGGATGTGTGGGTTAAGATGTGGATGGGCGTGGGATGTGTGGGTTGGTGGGGGAATGTTTGTGGGTGGCGAGTGTGTTTTGGTTGGGGGATCAGGTGAGGGCAGTGTGGGAGGGATGGGTCGGTTGGTGGGGTATGTATGTGTCCTTGGTGTGCGTGTGTGTGGGTAGGTGGGGGTGTTTATGTTTCCCTTGGTGCGCGTGTGTGTGGGTAAGTGGGGTTGTGTGGGTGGGGTGATGTATGGATAGGTGGGAGATGGGCTTCATAACATGGTAATTAGCCTTGTTTATGTTTACAACATTCATTTCACAATGTTTATTTTTCTTCCTATGTAAATGTATAAAGCTCTTGATGAACGAAAGACGAGTGATTGAAAGGGCCGAATGTAAGACGGGCCTGCGCGCCCAATTTGTGACCCTAATAAAGTTGATTTGATTTGATTTGATTTGTATTCAACAACTCTGCGGTGTAACTGCAGCTCTGTTCTGCCGATGTAGGTAGATTCGCGCCAGCATGTGAACTGGTAAATGCAATTTGATTTGGCGTACATAGGGGTAGATATTTTACTGCTGGGGTAGAAATAGGTGTGGTTCTCTACCTATTAACTGGAGTTGCAGCACAGAATGATCGGCCGACTGCTGTAATGAGCCGGTCGTGTAGACGTGGCATTACGTCATCCCCTCGAAAGGTTAGTTGGATAAATACCTTGAGTGAGGACAGGCAAGCTTCGTGCCGAGTGGCTTGCTTCGCTTCGGAAGTCACGGGTGGCAAGCATCGTCTGGATATTTTCTCCGGGGCATGCCGGTGGGCTGGGGAATGAACAGGCAGACAGATTGGCTGGCTCTGAAAAACTTGGTGGAGTACTGATGCATGATAAGGCAGACGTGGTTGCGGCCTTGTGGGAGGACGTGTACACCTCGGAGGAGTAAATGGATCACCATGATCTGGCAAGAATGCGACAGCATGGAGTGACGAGGGGATCTGGCCGATGCTCGACGCTTAGAGGAAAGGCGAGACGCACATATAATCAGATTGCTACTGGTACTATTGGGGTTGGAACTCTTCGCCGGCTTCTGAGGATGGGGACGGAGCGCTTATGGGAATGGCCCGAATGCTGTGATGTCGGTTCCTAAATCAATCAATCAATCAATCAATCAATCAATCAATCAATACCTTGAGTTTAGGGACTATAGTTACGTCTGGTTTGGGTTTCGGCTGTTGGCAGTGGCGCTTTATAAATCCGGTGGAGTACCCATTCAGGTGTAAGAAATTCTTCAGAGTTTCAGTTTTCTCTGTCAGTGTGTGCTAGGTGCATATCTTCCTAGCACCGTCAAACAGTGTCCGTACTAAGCCCCGTTTGCACTGGACAGGTGCGAAGCTATGAAAATTTAAGTATTGGCCAGTCCGTGTTTCTTTGCGGTACACCGATCTTTGAATTGTGCCGTCTGCTCTACGTCTCATTATGATATCCAGGAACGGCAACGCTTCGTTGTGTTCGTGTTCCATAGATAGAGAGATGTTTTTATGTGTAATGTTCATTATGGCCTGGACCGATGCTGCTTGTATCTCGTCTGTGATGATAATTAATATAACGACGGTAGAAGACCAAGATTTTAATGTCTAAAGATCTGTTTTCTTCTAAATGTGCCATGAAGATGTCCGTTAGAATAGGACCAAGAGGACGTGTGTTGCCGGGGCCCATACGGGGGAGCAAAGAATAGTAACACTGTTGCCTACCATGCACGTCGTAAGAGGCGACTAAGGAGGCTATGGTTCCGTCGCCCTGCTATTGAGTGAGTGCGTGGCGCGACACTGTGAGCTGTGAATTTCACGTGGAATGCTTTTGCATCTGTCCGCAGTTGTTTTTCGCATGAACTGCATGTTCGGAACGATGACGGCCGGCTGTTGCTGGATTGACTGGTTTGCCTTTTCGGTTCACGAGTGCATTTTTCAGGAGACTCCTGGGAGTTGTCGCTGTAGCTATGGAGTTCGTGCTTTGTGCGGCGCTTTCGGTGGGTCGCCCTGCAGAAAGAGACCGAGCCGTATGGGATAAAACCCCGGTCAATGTAGTCTTTCTGGTGACTGTTGTTTTCATCGACGATGAACTGTATTTTTCGTGGTTGACTTTTGTGTTGGCATTCTGGCGGCGGCATTATGCACAGTGTACCTGTGCGGGATGTTTTCTTGCCGACACTCCTGTCTATTCCATTGTTCACATAGGGCAGTGAGGAGCATTTTGTGATATTCACTGGCTCAGGAACAGAGCAATATGGGGACGACCCGTTGCCATGAAGTTGGAACCGCGACTAACTAACTAACTAGGACCAAGAGGACTCGGCATGGCCACTCCGTCAATTTGGCGATATGACTTATTCAGAAAATTGACTTGTATACAATAGTAGCCTCTCGAGAATAGATGTTGGTATACCTAGTTGTAGTTGTTTGTCTCTAATGCGTTGACTTATTATTTTCATTATCTCATCTAATGGAACGTTGGTGAACATCAGTACTAGACAACTCAGAGAAATATGTGAGGAACGTATCCTCGTACTTTACTGCACAGTATTGAAATTGAGGCCCTTGCATACGAATTAAATTCTGCATACGCCCAAACACATCAATCGCATTGAGTCGTAGGCATAGTTTGAAATGTTG
This sequence comes from Cepaea nemoralis, assembly GCA_014155875.1. NCBI lineage: Eukaryota > Metazoa > Mollusca > Gastropoda > Stylommatophora > Helicidae > Cepaea > Cepaea nemoralis. Next base: position 21,097 of record JACEFZ010003943.1, read on the forward strand.
TTTGACTAAGTCTCTACCAAGTCATCTACTTCTGTTGAGTCTGTCTGGTGGCTAAAAACCAAACTGCTAGATTTAGAACACAAGTATCGCACAACACCCTCTAAACAGGCATTCCGCTGACCAACGAACACCTTACTGCATTAAAAGCATTAAAGGCTAACAAAACCCTGGTATTACTGAAACCAGACAAAGGAAGTGGTGCAGTATTGATGGTCATGTCAGACTACCATTGTAAAATGGAAGAGATATTATCGGATGAATCTAAATTCAGATTAGATCAAACAGTAAACAAGTTGGAGGACCTGGATGCAAACATGAGAAAAGAGGTCCAGTCACTTGTGAATGTGGGACTTATCAGTGAAGCCATTGCAAAAATGTTCACACCACGTGGCTCCCAAACTCCTCAAATGTACGGTCTACCCAAACTTCACAAGCCCGTCATCCCGTTACGACTGATCCCGTCCATGATTAACTCTGCACAATACTGTATGGCGAGATGGCTAGCTGAAATTTTAAAGCCAGTACGACAGTCGTTTGATCCAAAAATACGCAGAGATACATTCGAACTGGAGGAATTGTTAGATACTATGGACATAAATAATAAACACATGGCATCTGTCGCAGAATAAACTTGTTAGTTCGATCAATGACAGACTAGACCCGACCTTAGTCTGCAAAAACAGCAACCCTTTGATGTTGTAGGGAATGAGATCAAAGTGAGTCGCGTCGCGATGTCTACACACGGTCGACATTTTGTTGGCAGGTTGTTGTTCGAGAGACGTGCACTGGCGTCATCTGTCTGCAAGGCGGGAGACGGCCGTTGAAAGTGATGGACAGAATGTCTGCCAGAGGTCGGAAGGATTCTGTGATATGGGGGAAAGGTCTCTGGCTCACAGACAGCCAGGATCTTTGTTGTATGAGACAAAGAATTTCCCAGATGAAAGTGAACTTGACAGCGAATTGACTCCGGTTAGTCTAGAAACAGGAGGACAAAGCCAGATTCTGGACTGATTGGCGTCTGGACTTTTTGGTGACGTCACTCAAGCACCCATATAAAACCCAGTGCGGTAAACAAGTGGAGGGAGTCGGAAAAAACATTCTGAAGTGTTAGGATCGGTGCATTATTCCGAGTTGTGTTACATGAGAGAGACTATAATGTCTAAGTGGTGATAGTTATCCGCGGACATAGATCCAGTCTGATTGCATAGTTTCTCGAGTAGCAACCGAAATAGGCATATGGTAGGCTATTAATAATATCTAATTTAAGAGTATGATTAGGAATAGAGTACAGTGCTGTGCGGTGATCTAATGTATTATAGGTGCAGTGATATAATGTATTATGATTAGTGATAGAATGTTCTATTAGTGCGGTGCTAGAAAGTATCATAGGAGCGTCGGCACTGGTATCCTATTGTGTGGCTTCAACTAGCTTGTGTGATATATCATTTTACTCAGGGAGTTGAGGACAATGTAGTGGAATAATAATTAGAGAGATTAAAGATGGTTGAGAGGGGGAAGAGGTATGTGAAATGGTAGGATCTTCCAGTAGGGCATCTGCTGGGTTTCTACCCGTTCCTTTATTCTTTCCTGGTGTTGCCATGTCTCAGATCATATGATTGAGTTATTTGGCCGTATGACAGAGATCGGATCTCTGTTATAGATCTGAGTGCTGTTATTGGCCTACACTTACCTAATTCCGGCCAGGACTGAGTTGCCCTCACCATAGTATTCTCTATTCTACAGGTTCCATTTACAGGTCCACGTATGTGTGCTCTGATTTTCAACAGTGAAGCTAACACAATTTTAGAAGATGATGGCTCAGAATTTGAAGACAGAAGTTGCTGAGAGGCCGCTACATTGGGCTTATACCCAAGTTGGTTTGCGGGAACCTGGCTTCTGCTGAGCAGGACATGCTGATGAGATTATGATTAGCAAGTGATAGTTGTATCATTGAACAGTCAGATCATTGTAGAGATACACTATTGATACCAGGAACATTCACACCAAAGTTATACTGATACAGAGAACATTTAGACTGTGGTGTTAATATGGGGAATCTTTACAACCAGTGACACTAGATCCATTGAGATTTCCCCAATAACAGTGACAATAGGGTTAGAATTTTCTGATTAACAATGAGTTAAATAACCGAGGAAATTCATAGTGTGAATCAGATTGAAGACTCTCATTGGACAGTATTTGTCATGGGTGTCCAAGCATCCTAGTGGTTCAAGAGACAACGGAGGAAGTCTTCACGTGACCGGAGGAGCATCACCTGGGTGAGGCTACTTGTATGGGATACATGGTGCTGGTGTGTTTTCAGCACAGGGATGAGAATGACTATACTCCTGAACACTGATCTGAGTCTATAGACACTTTAGAGTACACGTCACACATTCTACACCTTATACACACACACCCACTTCTCCTACATATACTCTTTGCTTTAATAAATTTCTTGTTTTTATTTGTTGAGGCTAGAGTTGTCAAGTATGTTATGTTGGGGAAGAATGAGAGGGGGCATGATCCAGGGGTGAGTAAGAGTGAGAGGAAGGTGTCTTCAGATTGAAGGAGTGTGTGGACGGAGTCTGCTGGATATCTCCAGGATAGAGATATTGGATTAAAAAATAATGTGGGTGTTGATTCCCTTCACTCCAGGGACGACACTAAAGTGGTAAAGAAGAACAAGTAACTACTACGACATTCATTCTTTACACACACGACAGCATCCATGGATATAGCCTCCCTATTCACCAACGTTCCATTAGATGATACAGTGAAAATAATAAGTGAACGCATTAGAGACAAACAACTAAAACTAGGTATACCAACATCTATTCTGTAGAGGCTACTATTACTATGTACTGCCAATATACAATTCAGATTGACGGAGTAGCCTTGGGGGGTCCTTGTGGTCATATTCTAGCGGACATCTTCATGGCACAATTAGAAAAACTCCCGTGTGTTGCCGGGGCTCATAAGGGAAGCAAAGAATAGCAACACTGTAGCCTACCACGCATGTCGTAAGAGGCGACTAAGGAGGCTTGATGGTTCCGTCGCCCTGCTACTGAGTGAGTGCGTGGCGCGACACTGTGAGCTGTGAGTTTCGTGTGAAATGCTTTTGAATCTGCCCGAGGTTTTTTGGAGCGTGACTGCATGTTCGGAGCGATGGCAGATGACTATGTCCCAGAGTTGACCGGTTTTTGCCTTATGCAGAAATGCGTGGCTGCTGGGCTTCTGGTTGACTGCCACTACCATCGACGATGAACTGTATTTCGTGGACTGTGTGGGTGAACATCTAGGAAACATACAAATGGGAAAATGACTGCTGATTCCATCAGAGATAAACTCTGGGTTTCGTGGGGGACTATTGTGTTGACATTCTGGCGGCGGCATTATGCACAGTGTATCTGTGCGGACTGTTGTTTGTCGAGACTCCTGCCTGTCTTTTCCAATTTTCACCTTGGGCAGTGGGGAGCGTTTTGTGTGATATTCACTGGCACAGGAACGGAGCATAATGGGGACAACCCGTTGCTTTGAAGTTGGAACTGCGACTAACTGACTGACTAACTAACAATTAGAAAAAAAGAGATCCTCAGATATTAAAAACTTGGTCTTCTACCGTCGTTATGTGGACGATTTATTAATTATCACCACAGACGAGCAACAAGCAACATCGTTCCAGGCCATAATAAACATGACGCATAAAAACATCTATCTATCTATGGAACACGAACACAACGAAACGTTGCCGTTGCTATATATTCTAATGAGACGTAGAGCAGACGGCACAATTCAAAGATCGGTGTACCGCAAAGAAATATGGACTGGCCAATACTTAAATTTTCATAGCTTCGCACCTGTCCAGTATAAACGGAGCTTAGTACGGACACTATTTGACCGTGCTAGGAAGATATGCACCCAGGCCACACTGACAGAGCAAATTGAAACTCTGAAGAATTTCTTACACCTGAATGGGTACTCCACAGGATTTATTAAGCGCCACTGCCAACAGCCGAACCCCAAACCAGATGTAACTACAGTCCCTAAACGCAAGGTATTTATCCAGCTAACCTTTCGAGGCTAGTCTCTTTGGCCGAGGGGGTTACAACACTTTCTCCGTAATCCCGTTTATCACGCAGTCTCGTAGCGGACGAGAGCTGGAAGCGGTTCGACCCCCGCTGGTGACTTGCGGGATAACTGAGCCGGCCGCTCAGAAAGCAATGGCAAACTACTGAGCGTAATCTTGCCAAGAAATCAACAGACAGCTGAAAGATGCTGCTGTTGACAGCGATGTCCTGTACAGGATATGCGGCGGGAAAAAAAACCTTTCGAGGGGATGGCGTAATGCACCGTCTACAGGACCGGCTCATTACAGCAGTCGGCCGGAAATTCTGTGCTGCAACTCCAGTTATTATGTCATGAACCACATCTATTTCCACCCCAGTAATAAAAGAATCCACCCCTCTGTACACCAAATCAAATTGCATTTACCAGTTCACATGCTTGTACGAATCTACCTACATCGGCAGAACAGAGCGGCAGTTACACATCAGATTTGTTGAATACATACCCAGCTGGATTGACAAGATACTACACACAGGCGATTGGATCATGGGAAGGCTGACACACTACAATTGCAATTTTCCGGCGCCGACCATTGCACGTCATGTCTTGGAAACAGGTCATGCAATTGATAGAGACAGCGCTTTTCGCGTGTTGTTTCATACACAAAATATTCGTTTGTTAAAGTTTGCAGGAGCCATAATGATTCATCTACATAGGCTAGTTTTGTGCAAGCAGAAAGACATGATAGTCAATTAAAAATTACCATGGTAAACAATTGATATTACTGTGCGAACATGTGTGTATTTCAGCTTGAAAGATGTATCTAATTATTTTATTCTATTTTGTGTGACTTCTGCAGTATGTACCTGACGAGATGCAGCCAAATATGCCAGGCAATAAATCGTACAATCTATGGTTTGTGACTTCGTTATTCAAATTCACTGCTAGAAAACTTTGTTTTGAGTTGGTAGTTTGTTGCGTTGTACTTTAATACAGAGCATTATGAACTACAGCCGATGGTGGTAGTGAATCTGACTGATCAGACCAATTCGTGCTGTAAATGTTTGTCCACAATGGGCGCATGCGAACACATAGTCATTTCTACTATCACGCACCATCTTACGCTTCACACGCTCAGTGTATAACCAATCCCACTATAACGCACTATCTTACGCCTCACACGGTCAGTTTATAACCAATTTGCAATCCTTTTCTCTTTGTCTTTAATTCCATTTCTGATCTTTGCCTTCCACGTACTACAATCAGCGGCGACTTGTTCCCAAGGTGCAATATCAATGTCTTTATCAATCGTGTCCCGCTTTACAAACGTCCGTGTATCGTAGTAGAGGCCAACCCCGAGATCTTTTAACCATCATTAGTTACCCCCCCCCCCCCCCACCCCCCTCCCCCCAAAAAAAATAAATAAATAAAAACGATTTAGATGTCCTTTTGTATTCTACCGCCATCCACCATCCTAATATGTCCTATCCATCTAAGTATATGAAGACTGAGGATGGGACAAACCGTCACACAACCCGATCAGTATTTGTGATTTTGTCTTGCCACTTAATACCAAGTATACTTCACAGACACCGCATATGAAAGCTGTTTAAACGTATCTTTTAGTGTAAGTTGACTAGGGATTAAGTTGACTTGGGAGTCTCTGTGGCGAAGTGGTCAAGCCGTTTGACTCGGGCTCCGAAGGCTGTGGGTTCGATTCCGGGCCGCGTCCTTCGGTTCACGATTTAAATTTTTCGGAGACTCCTGTGGGTCGTCGCTAGAGCTACGGAGTTCGTGCTTGGTGCGACGCTTTCCGCGATGCGGAAAGAGACCGAGCCATATGGGATAAAACCCGGTGCAATGAAGTAGACCCATGTCGACTTTTAAGAGACTCTTTTTTGGGTAAGTTGACTAGACTTCACGTCCATGACGAAGAATACACATAGGCTTTGTAGACCAAAACGTTTGTTTTAGCAGTAAGCTTCATGTTCTCCCAGACTCGTTTTGTTAACCTGTTGATTGTTATTGCTCCCTTACCAATCCAGATGTTCATTTCCTGAACTAGGGATAATGTAATGTTTACCCCTGGTCCGAGATATGTAAAATGGTCTACTATCTCCAGTTCGACATCGTCAATAAAGACTGATGGTACCCCATGTGCACCTTGTGACATAACCTGTGTCTTCTTTTTCCTAATTGTTAAATCAAATTCATAACAAGCATTGGAGAATGCAGATAGTAGACGTTGTAGTTCTTCCTAGAAGTGGGTCGTAATTGCAGCATCGTGTGCAAAAAGCAGCTCTCTGATCAGAACCCTCCTAATTTTGGTCTTCGCATTCAGTCTCTTAACATTGTAGAGGCCGCCTTCTGAGCGTGAGTGAATGTATTTACACCACCATCCTGATTACGAAAGGCATATTTCAGTAGAAATTAAAATTATGTCCCAAAGAGAGTGGGCCAAGTAAACAATCTTGCTTAATTCCACTCTTGATTTCAAACTCTTCTGAAGTTGTAACATCAAACTTGAGTATACCCTTCATGCTCGTGTAACGATTTCACAATGGACAGAAGAGTTTGCGGGCAGCCGATCTTCTTTAGTGCCCTGAACAGAAGCTCTCGACTGACCAAATTAAATGCCTTTGTGAGATCGATGAAGGCAATAAACAGTGGCTGATACTATACACGGCATATTGCTTGCATTTTTCACAATAACAATAGCATATCAATGGTAGACCGTGAAATGGTTGTGCACTCGCACAACTTAATCCAATAGTCATTTGCACACTGCCTGGCAGCCTTATCCTTCCTAGCTTGCTTTAGCTCACCGAGAGTCCTTCGCGTTGTTCTTTCCTTGTTTCTTAAGAGAGCTATCTTCTTACTATCAATCATGGGCTGTAGCGTCTGGCTGTTTGCTGCAAACTAAACCTGCCTCTTATGATCCACAGTGCCATAAACTCCTACCCTTATTTTATTAAAAGTTTCCTTAAGTATACCCAACTGTTTACTTACTGTACAATTATTTGATGTATCAGTGAGAGCATCTTCACGTTGCTGTTGGAACTCACAACACTTATCACGATCTTTGGTGTTGACAATATTAATCCTGGGGATAGATTTGTGTTTAGTCGTGTAGATTCTCTTTGGTCTCAGTCTAACCCTTACAAAAACAACTACAGACTGATCAGTATTATAATCAGCGCTATGGAGCTTCGAGCTAATGATGTTTGATTCAAATGTATTCTCCCCGTGTAATGATGACCTTTTGCCACTCTTTTGTTTTATAAATGGCGTTTGTAATACATAGGTCGTTTCTGGTGCAATGCTCCATCAGCCTTTGCCCATTTTCATTCATGCGCCCGTTATTGTATTTTTGAAGGCACACTGACCATGAACTCGAGTCCTTGCCCACACGAGCATTGAAATTACCGAGCATATAAATGTAGTCAAGTTTTGGTACTGTCTTGATCACAGAGTCTAACTCTTCATAGAATTAATCCTTCACATGGTTATGTTCGTCACTAAGAAGAACGAAGTACCACAATGTAATATACAAGTAAATGGGAATATTCTTCAACAAGTTATCAGTTATCAGTTATCAGTTGGGGTATCTTCGTTGCACTCCGGACATGTCCATAGGTGCTCAGATCCTCCCCCCAGCATATGCATCAGCGTCCGGTGGCTAATAGTGCCAGTTCTGTGTTGGTTGACGAGGCGCTTTGTTTTCCCGATGTACCTCTCGCGTCTGGCTGTGCCGATTCTTACTCCCAGGTCTTTCATCCTGGAAAGCGATGTGGAATCACTGGCGTCAAAATCCTCTGTTCTCGCCATATCTTTAAGGGCGTTAATGACATCGGCACGATCCATGGGCTGGCCATCTACAGGGGGTGCAGAGCCAGCCAATTTATCAGCTCGTTCATTTCCCTCGACTCCCGCATGTCCCGGGACGAAGATGAAGGTGACTTTGCGGACAACAGACTTCCGCAGCGACTCAGTCCACTGTCTACGTACAGATCCAGCTTCGACCTTCTGAATCATGCTCATTGAATCACTTAGTACACACACGTTGGTATAATGCTGTGATTCCAGCCATATGAAAGCCTGTGTAACTGCCATCACCTCCATCGTCATGCTGCTCGTGGTCATAGAGTGGGCACCACTGGATTCTTGAACGGTTCGGCCCGCTGAACGGGCTGTAAATGCCCACGCACTTCTCTGCTGCTTTACAACAGATCCATCTGTATAGATGAGCACTTCGGGGCTATCTGAGTGATCATAGATGAGCGCGTTAACCTCTGCATTGACAGCGGCAGGGTTCTGCTCTCTGCACCGTCTGTCGAGTGTGATAATGCAGGAGAAGGTACACTTAAAAGCTGGAGGCACCGGCACCCATTCCTTGCCGGGGTTGATACTGGTAAGACTGCAGACCTGTCCGACGACATCTTCCGCCCGACCCATCCATGATTTGCCCCTCTTTAGCCTGTCACCCTTTTCTCTGAATACAGCGTCATGCAGAGGGTGCTGCTCATCTGCACTTATTTTTAAGTATGCACGAGCTCTCCAGATCTTGATCCTGTGTTCCATTGTCGGGAAGTCAAGGAGGTATCTCATTGCTACACAGCTGGTGTCTCTCGTGCAGCCCAAAATGATGCGCATGGCTTCGTTTTGTACCTTTTCAAGTCTTCCAATCTGTGTAGGGCTGACAGTGAGGATGGCCAGGGCATACTCGATGCGTGAAAGCACAAGTCCTTGGAACAGAAGTAATAGCAGTCTTTGCTCGATATTGGCAGTCGCCATGACTCTCATTGCTGCCAAACCTTTTCGAGCCTTCGTTATGACATAGTCGACATGATCTTTGAAGGACAGGCTACGATCAAGCCTCACGCCAAGATATGTCATTGACTGGGTTCTACTCAGAATGCTCCCATCCATTCTTACTGCCGGCAGGTCTGTTTTCACAATATGGTTGTTTAGTGAGAACCATGTAACCGTTGCCTTTGCAGGGTTGACAAGGGCATCGGCATCAGCACACCATGAGGAAATTCGATCTAGTTCGCCCTGCATATAGTTGGCAACCGCCTGTCTATCTCGACCCTGTCGATACACGAGGATGTCGTCAACGAATGATAGAGTCCTACCCCTCCCATCCAACTGTTGTTCAGTGATCGGCACCGTATACACGTTGAATAGTACTGGTGACAGTGGTGAACCCTGTGGCAATCCTGGACATATCGTTATCGGCTCAGAAGACCAACTCCCGCATCTTAGCACCACCTTCCTTTGGAGTAGAACTGCAGCTATCCATCGTACAAGGTGAGGGTGCACTTTCAGTCTGAGGAGGGTTTGCATCAAGTGCTCGAAAGATACTCTGTTATATGCGTCCTCTAAGTCTATGGCGGCCGCACATGTCTCTTCTCTGACCTGAAATCCTTCGTAAACATCTTGAGCAAAGACCGCCACATTCAGCCATGACTCTTTGTTGCGTCTGTATCCTCCAAGTGTGGGCGGGAAGCAGCCGAGCTGTTCCAAGTCCCAAGCAAGTCTGTGTGCTACAATTTTCTCCAGTAGCTTGCCAACAGTATTCTGCATCGTAATGATTCTGTAGCCGCTTATCTTGGAGTGGTCTTTGTTCGGTTTTGGCAGCGGCAGCAAGTAGCTGTGTAGCCATTCTTCTTTGACCTGACCCCTCTGGATACTGGTGTTGAATTCTCTGGCCAGTTCTTCCATGTCATCATCTGATATCACCATTAGGTCACCATATCGGATGCCGTCTGGGCCTGGGGCGGTGTTAGGTGATTTCTTGAGCATTGCACGCAATATGTCAACTGTGATTGTCCATTCTTCGTTTGTCCCGACCCCCTCGCACAACTGAGAGAGTGTTGTTGTGGTCCTATGTCTGGCGGGCTCGTCTTTCTGGTCAGTCTGTTCTATGTAGCGTGCAAGAAGGGCCTTACCTTTATCCGCATCCGACTTTTTCCATGCGAGGTCTGTGCCTTGAAAGTCTGGTATACCCCTACGTTGTGCAGCACCGTTCATGCTCTTGTGGAGGCGCCAGAATGTCGTAAGAGATTGCTCGGAGCACACCTTCCTGCAGAACTCGTCCCATTTGTCGGCCTTGGCCTGTTTGGCGCAGGATTTGAATAAAGTCGTCGTCCTAACGACCTCAGTCTTCAGGTTCGCCAACTCAACCTGTGGCATGTTAGCCTTTCTGGCCTTTTGCCAGTCTTTGACAGCCTGCCTCTTTCCCAGCCACACCTTCTCGACCTCTCCATTCCACCATGGTGGCTGCAGCCATCTTTCTTGTCTCCTACGGGAGGAAGTTAGTTTCCTTCTTCTGATCTTGCTTATGGCGTCTTGACCAGTGGTGTCGTACGGGAAGGCATTGGTCTTGTTTCTTTGACTCATGGCCCCGTCTTTCTTGATCAGGATGACACAAGGGTAGTGGTCACTATCGTGGTATCCCAGTGTGCCCCACCGGCACCTTGGTGCGATGGTGGGCGACACCAGAGCCAAGTCAATGATGCTGTCAGAGTCGCCTGGTCGAGTGGCCATTCTAGTGACCTTCCCATCATTCAGACAGATTAGGGCAGCAGATGCCAGGGCGTCCTCCAAATCTTCTCCCTGTCTATTGGTGATGCAATTCCCCCATTGACTGCCTCTGGCATTGAAGTCCCCGCAGTAGATGATATGCCTTTCATCCATATCGAACAAACTCTGCCATTGTCGCACGTCGACCTTCCCATTTCGCGCATAGACGTTAACGATTACAAGCTGCACTGGTGTCATTATTCTTAATGCCTGCACTTGCAGGGCATCGCTGTTCCAGGCGGACATATCGATCTCAGACACTAGTATGTTGTCGCGGACCAGAATGGCCTGTCCGAGGTGCCGCCTGTTAAAGAAACCCTGAAATCCCGCAACTTTGACTGTTCCGTCGGTGAGCTGTGTTTCTTGCAAGGCTACAATATCGTTTCCGTAGAGTAGTTTTTCAAGAATGGGTCGGCGTTGACTAAATGATGCACAGTTCCAGTACAGTACTCGAACATTTCCGATACCCAATCTGTCACATTTTAAGCGCCTTCTGCGCGCGCCCGCCCTCTTACCACGTTGTGTCCTAGCTGGTCGTCTGGCCGTCATGTTAGGCTTAACTATCGCCACCGGGCGCCGATGATACGCCGAAAGAAGGCCGGACGCGCGTGCACGAACTCCGTTGCACGGTCCGAACTCCATTTCACCACGAAAAAAGCACTTAATCCATACACATTTCAGAAAAAACACGTTCCATTTTACGGGACGAAGAAATGTCCCGCCATCTTGCTTCAAGGGAACTATTCTGAGTTTGATAACTTCAACAAGTGAATGGGTACAATTATCTCGGAACAGTCATAACATCTGATGGGAGATGCCTTGAAGAGATTAGAACAAGAATCACCATGGCGAAAGTAGCCTTTAGCAAGATGAAAAACATTCTGACCAATAAAAAGATGTCAATTGAAACGAGAAAAAGAGTGTTTAGGGGATACATAGAGCCTGTTCTTTTGTATGGATGTGAAACTTGGACAATGTACAGTCAAGCTGATGTGGACAGAAAAAACCAATTACCAAGTAATGACCAAGTACTACAGGAGACAAATGACAATCGTAAATTGATTAGAGAAATTAGACATGTTATGAGAAGAAATGGATTGGAGAACTTAGTGACAACTGGCAAGATCGAAGGGAACAGACCAAGAGGAAGACTGAGAGGAAAATACCTGGATGGCTTGGCCACATGGCATGGATGAGACAGGAACACTGAGCTGATCCACGACGCTGGTGATCGAGTGAAATGGCGAGTCATGACCGCCCACGCTTTCCGGCATGGCACATTATTGATTGATTGATAAATGAAATCAGTAAAGCAGCACAGACCCATACTGGACTTCAGGTTGCCATGATCAAACTCTCATCGACACTTTAGAATTTGCTCTAGAACAGCACATTGTCAAGCAGAAGATATCATCAAATGACAATAAGATGTGAAGATCAACGTTGGAGAACTAAGGTCTTTATTTTTACTTAGGCGGCATTATATTATCAGGTTGCAGAAATCGAATATAGACGCAAGAAAGCAAACATAATTGTCGAGCAAATGTCACCAGTATATGCAGAACAAACCAGCAACAATTTACATACACGAGTATTGTAAAAGCTCCATACCAACACTATGCTATCAATGTCGCTAAGAACAAAGGAGAGAGAAAAAAATGGACAGAACACACATGCCATGCACGTGGCTCATTTACTCTGTAGCAAGAAAAGAAGAGATCTGAAATTATAAAGACAGTGTGGACAACAGCAGTGTTCATGATAATCATGTATCATGCCGATAAGCGTAGATGGCCATGTTTCGCCATCTCGCACGATCAACAGTAATTTTTCTTAATTTCTCTAATTTAGTTTTTCTTATAATGTGTCAAAAATATTTTGACGGTCTGCGTCTAATTTCTCTATTCGGTTTACGGTTTTCGATTCTTGTAGGACTTGGTTATCAGTTTTTCTGTCTGTCCACAGTATTCTTTGCATTTTTCTCAGACACCACATTTCCACTGCCATTAGATGTTTTTCAACTTGTCTGCTCATTGTCCACGTTTCACATCCATACAAAAGTACATGTTCTATGTAGCACTTCAACACTCCTTTTCTCGTTACAAATGACGTCTTTTTGTTGGTTAGTATGTTTTCCATCTTGCAAACGGTTATCTTCGCCATAGTGAATCTGGATCTAATCTCTTCAAGGAACCTTCCATCAGATGTTTTGACTGCTCCGAGATAGTTGTTCCGAAAACACTTGTTTAAGAATATGTCAGTTTACTTGTATATTACATTTTGGTATTTCCTTCTTCCTAGTGACGATCATAACCGGTGTCCTCTTATATTTTAATTCTAACCTTAGTTGTTCACCGTGTGGAATAACCTTATTTACTAACTGTTGCAGATCCTGCTCATCTTAAGCAATCAATACTGTATTATCCGCATATCTAATGTTATTAATGTTACATCCCCCAATGGTGATTCCTTGCGTATCTTCTACATTTCTGAAAATATTTTCACTGAACAGAGAAAAAAGAGAATGGAGGATATTGCCTGGAGAGGTTCTTCTTCTTCTTCTGTGTTCAACCGGAGAGTTTTTTCTGGACATGATTGCGTTGTGCCTGTTTACAGCAGAGCTGCGTTCTTGCGCCATTAGGCCAACGCATCCGACTTCTGTGGGCATTTGTTGACTGGGTCAACCTTCCCGGGGCAAGGAGAGGTTTATAACACTTGACAGATAACAATAAGGGAGACAGCAGGAAGGCTGTTAGAGAGCAACTGGAAGTTTTCATTAAGGAAGACAGCTACGAGGATGTCATCAGTTTGGAGACACAATGTATCTATTGAAAGCAGCAAGGGACATTGCGTCAGAACCTGACGGGGTAAGATATTTGAAAAGATATGAGTGACGGAGATTAGTTTTAATCTGAGCATTAGGACTGCATCTGTGCCCCAAGTTGCGTGCACCGCCATTTAAATCCGCTGCCCAAGCCAGGCAAGGACCATTCAAGACTTAACAGCTATAATATTTCACCTCACTGAATACATTTGACAAAGTATTGGACAAAATATTTTTAGTGTTAAGCTCTAGAAAATCCTGGAAATAGTGTGTTGGGGAGTTACCGGCCATGGACAGAAATATGGTCAAATCAGCAACACTTGCTTTTGATGGTTATGAGGAGTTCCAGATTATACAATAAACAATGGCCGCAGCACTGGATTTTGAGAATGCATATACCAGAGCCAGATATGATCTATTAATACATACCTACATGGAAATCATGGCAGCAATGGACATTGCGCAAAGAATATTGTTCATAATCCACGAACATATCTACTTCTCTCAATAATTAAGTATGGAATTGGACGGCTTTTCACTGGCTTGAGAATAAACAGCATAGGCATGTCGTGATTGTCTCGGACTCACAACGTATGATAAAAAAGGCGAAGACAGGCGTGTTTCAGGCAGAGTGTGGCTTCCATTCAACAATAAAACATAAAAATAGAGAGCTGTTGGATGTTTTCCACAGAACATGCTGTT
>JACEFZ010003944.1:0-15285 GCA_014155875.1 Cepaea nemoralis
AAAAATGGAAAAAAAAAAACCCAAAAAGGGGGGCAAATTGGAGGACGAAACATAAATAACATTAGATATGCAGATGATACAGTATTGATTGCAGACAATGCACAGGATCTGCAACAATTAGTAGACGCTGTGGTTGTACACAGTGAGCAGCTGGGGTTGGAATTAAATTGTAGGAAGACACAGGTTATGGTCGTCACTAGGAAGAACGAAGTACCACAATGTAATATACAAGTAAATGGGAATATTCTTCAACAAGTGAATCGGTTCAATTATCTCGGAACAGTCATAACATCTGATGGCAGATGCCTTGAAGAGATTAGAACAAGAATCGCCATTGCGAAAGTAGCCTTTAGCAAGATGAAAAACATTCTGACCAATAAAATGATGTCAATTGAAACGAGAAAAAGAGTGTTGAGGGGATACATAGAGCCTGTTCTTTTGTATGGATGTGAAACTTGGACAATGTGCAGTCAAGCTGAAAAACATCTGATGGCTGCAGAAATGTGGTTTCTGAGGAAAATGCAAAGAATACCATGGACAGATAGAAAAACCAATGACCAAGTACTACAAGAGACAAATGAAAATCGTAGATTGATTAGAGAAATTAGACGTAGACAGTCAAAATTTTTTGGACATGTTATGAGAAGAAATGGACTGGAGAACTTAATGACAGCTGGCAAGATCGAAGGGAACAGACCAAGAGGAAGACCGAGAGGAAAATACCTGGATGGCTTGGCCACATGGCATGGACGAGACAGGAACACTGAGCTGATCCACGACTCTGGTGATCGAGTGAAATGGCGAATCATGACCGCCCACGCTTTCCGGCATGGCACATGATTGATTGATTGAATGCAATGATGTTTATGTATGTACCCATATGACAATAACATTATGTTTCCATCTATATGTATGTTTTATGAGTTGATTTTATTCAATCTTGATGAATGATTTTAACTATTATTTCCTTAGTTTGATGTGGTATTTGTCTTCTGTGCCTGTTGCCTCCCTTCTTCTGGTACCGCTAGTGCATCTCTTACACTTGAGTTCGGTTATCTCTCAACCTCATTAGTCAACTGGTACAGGTACATCACCCTGTCTCGTCTCATTTAGTTACCCGGTACTGGTACCTCACCTTAGGTGCATGTGACTTTCTTTCTTTCGCTCCATCCCTTTCACGCTGAAATTAGCAACAACCTCGGATGTACATATATCTATACATATTATATTACAACAATGACATATGTTAAGCTGCTTCTATTGACTTGTTGTTATTCTGGTCAGTGCTCCAGGCTGATAATTTGTTCAGGCACCGTGTATAACACCTGGTTTTACAGTTGATGGTATGACAAGGTGTATTGTCCGCATGCCACCCATATTCATAACAAATTATTTCATTATCGTTTTATAGCTTTTGCCATACCTGATGAAATGAGCAGGTGTGACATTTTATAGCTCATGTCATGGTAAACATCCATCGTTCTCGTTGTACTCTTTACCAAATTATAGATGTAGTCATTGTTGCTGTTTGTACATCACATGACTTTACCACCTATTATGTCAATTCAATCAACATTATAATTATCCAGGCATTCATTCTGCTAAAACAATTATATCTATACTAAATCACATACACTTTATATACATTCTATGCAGTATCTACAATATACATAACACAAGATAAGAGTGTTTCATGTTGATACCTGTGAAGTTATGTTGGAAGTGACACTGACCCGTAACGTTTATTTCATTTTGTGTTGTATCACTACCTACTCACAAATGCCGCTATGCCTCCTTAATATGTAGTATTGTACAATGATTTGCGTCTTCTTGTGTGAAATATGTTGTTATTGGTTTAAACTTATCTATTTGCTTGTGTCTTTTCTTTTCTCTCCTAATCTGTTAGTCCTATACTTTTCCAATACTTTATTCCAATTCCTTATTTTGATATCTCTTGTTCGCTTATTGATTTGGTCTTCCGGGACTTTCTCTTGTTGCCATTGTACCAATTGAAGCATTTGTGTCAGTGTATTGTACCTGTGTCATTTCTGGGGGAATTTCATTCCCCCAGTTTGGTTTTGTGTAATTTGCAACATCTGTTAGTTTTATTTTCACTTTCTTTTGTGCTCGTTGTTCTTGTCTGTTTTTATTATTATGTGTGTCATGTTCCTCCTGGAGCCTATAATTAGATATTGAGCCACTTGTCTCCAACGAACATGCCTGCTGTGTCATATCATACTCTAACTTGTAAGCACCTGTGTGAGTTAGGTATGCTGCAAAAAATTGTTTTACTGCTGCTGTACTTTCATTAAAGTCTGGGCAACCCACTCTTAAGTTTTCCACACCAAAGGTAACTTTATCCTTTTCATCTTCAGTCAAATCAGACCTAAACGGTAGTGTATCCCATGTCAGTTCTTCTTGTGTAAATTGTGTCGGATGCTCACCATTCGTATCCGGCAGCTGCTTGTCCCCTGATATGTGTCTTTCTTATCACCGTGTGGTGTTCTGTGTCCTTCACTGTCCTAGAGTTGACTTTTTGTTTTTGGTTTTTTACGTATTCGTCGTATGTCTAGTAAATGTCTGTCCCTATGTCTGATGCCTCGTCTTCTATTTTAACCTTCTTGTCTTCTCTTGGGAAAGTCCAAGCTGCACAGTTACATTACTCTATCTGTACCTTTTCTTTGTCCCATTTTTGTATATCCTGGGGCGTGCATTCTTTGACATCAGGGATGTTGCCAAAGATTAATTATGTTGTCGGATGTTGCAACACTGCTGCTGTTATCCGCTCTTTGTAGTACGGGCAGTTAATATCCGTCCATGCTACTCTATAATGTTCTAGTGTACCCCCAAATGTTCTGCATATCACTGTCTTGTCTGTCTGTGTAATCTTCGTCTCTTATGATCTTACGGTCTACCCCTACAATCGAAGTCTCTGTGTCTCTGACCATTTTCACTACCAGTCCATTTACTAAAGCTGGTCGCACGTCCAACTTTCCGTCGTTTATATACGCTGAGTTAGCTTCCTGTATATATGCCTTGTTGTCATTACTGTCGTCTTGACTGTCATATATGTTTGTTGCATTTGTGTCCTGTTGTTCGTCCTCGTCGCTGCTGGACATGGCGTATGCCATGTTGGTGTCTTCATTCAGATGTCTCAAACTACACGCCCTGGCCAAGTGGCCATAGCTTCTACACAACCAGCATTTTAGACTGTCCCTATAGTCTGCGTACCTATTGTTTCTTCTGACCCGCATGTTCTTGAGGTATGCCTTGTACTCCGGATTTCGGTCGCACATTTCCAACACTCCGTGTTAGTGACCACAATATTTACATTCCCTTACTGGCCCAGTTCGAGCTACGCCCGTTTGTCTCCGTGGGACTGGTGTATATCTGGTTGTTGGTTGATATTTACTCTTGGGTCTGTATGATTGCTTTCGATCAGAGAACATGGCTGTTGCTTCTACCATAAGTTCTAGCTGTGCCCCTCTGCAAAAATCTCCCTGTGGGCATTATAGTACACATCACCCTTGGACTCCATTTCAGATATTGTGGCACACTTATTTTCGATCAGGAACGTTGCCATGGAATCTGACACCACGGAGATGACTTTATCTCTCAGCATCAAGTCTCTGAGCTTGTTGAAGTCGTTGCCTACCTTCGACTTCTTCTTCTTCAGCGTTCCGAGCCATTGAGGTTCTTTGCTGCAGACATAATCCGTCTCCATTCATCTCTCTGGTTGACCTTCTCTTGCCAGTCGTTGATTCCAAGTGCTTGTAGGTCTGTAAATATATTATCTCTCCACCGTCTTCTTGGTCTATCTCGGGGTCTACGGTCATTTATTTCCTGAGTGTAAGCGAGTTTTGTTTCCCTATTATCTTCCATTCTTTCTATATGCCCCAGCCATTGTAGTCTATTAACCTTCATGATACCAGTTATTAGCGGGGACTTAAACAGATCATAAATGTCTTTGTTACTTCTTCTTTTCCACTCTACACTTTGTGTATCCCTAATGCGTCTTAAAATTTTGTTCTCAAAGGTTTGTAGCAAAGCTTCATCTCTTTTCGTTATACTCCAGGTTTCAGAGCCATACAGCACAACTGGTCTGATCAGTGTTTTGTATATTGTGATCTTGGTGTTACGAGATAGCCCCTTTGATTTTAGTAGATGTTGTAGTGCATAGTATATCTTATTTCCAGATTTGATTCTAGTTTGTATTTCTTCCCCTATGATGTTGGAGCAGTTGAAGATTGTACCCAGGTATTTGTATGTTTCCGTTCTTTTATTGGTCATATTATCTATGTGTATGTGGCCAGAGTTTTTAGCCATTCCTTCTCTTGAAATTATCATATATTCTGTCTTATCTTGGTTGATAACCAGCCCCATCTGATGGGCTTTTTCCTTTAAGTGAGTCAATATTTCCAATGTCTTTGTTGCCTACCTTAGCTGCCTTCAACCACTTGTCATAAAGAGACTGGGTTTTGGATACGATCTTCACGAAGGTCTTTTTAGCTTTTGGAGCCAGAGCTCTATATGCTGTTCTAAGACCCGCCTAATTTAAACTAAAATGTGCCAAAATTCTTTCTTTAATGTAGTAGTAATCTGTTCGTAGATGCTCTGGGATTACTTCTAATACTTTTAGAGGCTCAAGCGATAAGTGCTTGTGGAAGAGTATCACCAACTCTTCGACTGGGACTTGGTTATGGTTTATAAGAACCTCGAAGTTATTCACCCACGCGGAGATGTATCCCCTTGTACAAAGTTCCTGATGATACCCTGGTATCGTCGAATGGGGTCCAACGTTTTGGCTGCCAATGTAGTCTTCGCGATTTCCGCCTCCTTCTCAAGTTCAAGCATCTTAACTTTTACATTCCTCTCTACTTCTTTGTCTTTCAATGTTAATTGCATTGCCAGTTTCTTTTTCTCGAAAGCTAGAGCTGCTTCTTGTGCGGCTAATTTTTGTAGCTCAAGTTCTTTGGCTTTTTTCGCTGTTGCTTCTTGTGTTGCTAATTTCTGCCTCTCAAACTCTCTCGCTGCTGCTATGTCTTCTCTTTCTTGTTTCTGAGCCTCACTCACTTTATTCTCAGCCCATGCCATTAGCTATTTTCCTGTGAAACCACACCTCTCGCCCAGAGTTATGAAATCTGCCAATGTAGACATGGTTCTATGATGTGTCTACTCAGTGGTGTATATATACTAATATATGTACACACTCAAGTGTTGCTGCTAGTCTGGTTATGATACCGTCGACCTAGTGTTGACCCTGCTGTAACACTTTTCAAAACAATAGTAACTCTGCTGGACAACCAACGGTACTTATCAATAGTTTAACTACATGAAATAATACCTGTGGAATGAGCAATCATAATGACGAGGGTGCACATATAGAGTAATTAAATGGTGCCCAATGACCCTGGATAACTAAGCAGAATATACACAGAAATCAATAAGAAACAACTTGACCTGTGTATCTCCAGCGCTGGTGTCCCTGGTGGCATGGTCCAACTGCTCGTCTCCAGTTCCGCTTGCTTCAGGACTCGGTAAGGGTCAGTCTGGCTCCAACTCGGTTCAGCTGGCTTGGACTTGATCACCTGGGTCGTCAGGTAAAAATTGTGGCTCCGCAAAAGTGGTGTAAATACCACCCATGGTACTACTGCCAAAACATGTGAAACAAATCTGGAACGAATACTCAATGGTGATACCGCTATTAGTTCACGAAGGCACTATAGTGCATACAGAACGTGTAGACGGCCCTGTAATGTTACTTATGTGGCTACTTGCCATTACTTTGAATTTTTTGAAAACTTGAAATATTGTGCTTTATAGGCACACTGCACACTTAGCCACAAACATTGCTGTTGGTAATGTACATTGGTTCCATTGCTGTGGTTGATAGCCACTAATCATGTTTGTAATCAGTTTGATTTTAACCTATTTCTCGCTAGTGCCCAATGTATTTTAATTTTCGGTTTTCAGTTTCAGATTCATTTCTGCGCCTTTTTATTAACTGTCTCCAGACTTATGATTTGACTTTCTTAGCTTATAACCTTTTGAAGAATCGGCAGCTGATTGCTGACTTGGTATATCATAATATGATGACAACTCACTTTCCCAACATCACATGAATCACAGCAGCGCATCTATTTTCCATTTCAACATTCAATGTTATTTGACCCTAATCACAGTTCTACTCACAGTTAACACTTTAACTTTCAATGTTCTTTGATCCTCGTTTCCATTGTAATTAGCTGTTGATTATCGCTCACAGCGAATTACTTTATTTTTTCTCTGGCGTTAACCTTCCTGGGTTCATAATTTATACGCTTCTACAAGCTGTGTTCTAATGTTTGTTCTTACTTAGATGTATACTTCGAACTTTTCAAGCAAATTATTTCTTATTCTGAATATTTATCACCGTTCTACGGTCCTCCTTTGCCCAGTTCAGTTACCGGCTTGCTCCCCCCCCCCCCCCACCACAGTTGCCAATGTGCTGATCGGGGTATGCTGTCGCTACACTGGCAAACTAAGCTTGAACACGTACCAGAATACACTGAACCACTACAGCTTTCCATGAGTGAAAAACACGCCGAATAAATAGCTTTATTTCTTCACAAGCCGTTCATACAGTTCTAAACTTGTGTAACTAACCTACTTACAACTCGTAGGACGGGGTCATTACCGACCCGTTCAGCCACACCACTAGCCTCCCTCCGTGCAAACGTGTCTTCACCGGCATGGTGGGTGTACTACACATCTCGCCTTCTGTGCAACTTGACTCAGGAACTATGTCGTTCTTTCTCCCTGTTGTCAAGCGCTGGTTGCTTGACATAGTCGAATTTATGTCCACAACTTCATACTGGAAAAATGGTTTGGTACGGTCTATGAAATGTACATGGTGGTGTTCCCCGACAGACTCAATTCTCTGGTTTTTGATCTGTCTGCGATGGCGTCCGAACACCGACTGACTTTCTTTGTACGTGGGTCTTTCTCGCCCCTTCTGATCACGTGGCCTCCCTCGTGGTCTTTCATTGGTTACTATCTTCAGCCATCTACCAGTGTATCCTTTTCCTCTGTCTCCCCGTAATCAATCATCCCTCTTACTGTCCAATTTATCTATGTTACTGATAACCTACTGTCCACCCGACTCATTGCAGATAGTGACCTATTGCATAAGATATTCTTCATTTTCTGAAATGCAGCCTTTGTTTGCCCAATTTTGCTCTTAATATCTGTTGTGCATCTTCGACCTGATGTTATGAATGCCCATGGGTATTTAAAACTATCCACTTGTTGAAGAATGTTCCCTTCTATCTCTGTTTCAAATTTTGGTATCACCCTTTTCTTTGATATCACCATTATTGCTGTTTTCTTGATATTCAGGGAGAGTCCTTTCTTTGCACGCTCTGTTACAACAATGTCCAAGAATTGTTGTAGATCTTCTGTATTATTCGCCAACAATAATGTCACAGTGGCACTCAAATATTCTGGTAAAAAGCCAATTGTGTGCGTGTATATATGAGTTCGGCTTCCAGATCCATATACAAGCCACCAGATTCTTTTAAAAAGCCAAATGAAGCAGCGGCAAGAATTTTCTCGGAAATGAAATATTACATTTCCGGCTAACGTTCCCCTGGCAAACGAATTCCCATCCGCCACAGATAGTACGTCATTTCCGGCGGGCAGCCTTGGTGAGATGAACTTGAGGTTAATACGTACATGACAAACGATGTGGTGCTTCTATTCAAAGCATCAAAGATGGAAGAAGAACTTTGTTTTCAGCTGAAAGAATTGAGCAACAGTCATACTGCAAGACTGTATAAACATTCCACTGCCATAAAATTTGCACTTGACTTCATATGATTTTTGTTTATGTGAGGGTGGGGGGAGGGCAAGAGAGGGTTTAACATAGTTTACATACTGTGCTAGTATTACCAGTGCGCTTGCCTACAAAGATAGTGAGTTAGTTTCAATCCTCATCAGATAGAGGATTATGTTGTACATCCAGTCTGTTTCTGTGGACAATCGTACCTCATAAATATGTGTGTGATAATTTTCACAATTATCTAGGAATTCCCTCCGAAAGACTGGCGACGAGGAAGAGAACTGTCATATTCACATCATCAAGTCTTGGTCTGCAAGAGGCAAAGGTCAAACAATCTACAACAAAGCTTCTAATTCGCCTGCATTGATTTCGAACGCAGTATGCGGGATTACGAATCGCGTTCTCTACTCTGAGGAAAATGCAAAGAATACCATGGACAGATAGAAAAACCAATGAACAGGTCCTTCAAGAAACAAATGAAGATCGTACACAGATTAGAGATATTAGACGTAGATAGTCAAAATGTGCTGGGCATGTTATGAGAAGACACGAATTGGAGAACTTGGTGACAACTGGCAAGATCGAAGGGAAGAGACCAAGGGGAAGACCGAGTAGTAAATATCTGGATGGCTTTGCCACGTGTCATGGTCGGGACAGGCACATGGATCTAATCCACAACTCTGGTGATCGAGTGAGATGGCAAAACATGGTCTCCCACGCTTATCGGCACGGCACATGATGATGATGATGATAATGATGATGATGATGATGATGATGATGATGATGATGATGATGATGATGATGATGATTATGATGACGATGGTTCTCTGCCCTTCGGCAAAATTGGCGGCATTTATCAGTAAAGTATCTATTATATATATATATATATATATATATATATATATATATATATATATATATATATACTAGCTGACCCGGCCCGGCTTCGCCCAGGCCCTGGAGGGGATCTATCTATCTATCAGTCTGTCTGTCTACTTGTTTGTCTGTCTGTCTGTCTGTCTGGCTGACCCGGCCCGGCTTCACCCAGTCCCTGGTGGGGAGCATCTCATTTAATTCATATAAGTAGTCATATAAGCTCTCCCGTTCCCGACTATCTGTCTGTCTGTCTGTCTGACCCGGCTTCACCCAGTCCCTGGTGGGGAGCATCTCATTTTATTCATATACGTAGTCATATAAGCTCTCCCGTTCCCGACTATCTGTTTGTCTGTCTATCTGTCTGTCTGTCTGTCTGTCCCGGCCCGGCTTCACCCAGTCCCTGGTGGGGAGCATCTCATTTAATTCATATACGTAGTCATATAAGCTCTCCCGTTCCCGACTGTCTGTTTATCTGTCTGTCTGTCTGACCCGGCCCGGCTTCACCCAGTCCCTGGTGGGGAGCATGTCATTTAATTCATTCATATAAGTAGTCAAATAAGCTTCCGTTCCCGACTATCTGTCTGTCTATCTATCTGACCCGGCGTGGTTTCGCCTGTAAACAGTAACTTAAAAGAATGTCCTTCCACACACCATTCATTATTTTTAATGAAAACTGTTTTTATTCACCGACATGACAGTTGATAAGTTTTGTAAGCAGAAATAGATGGGTTACAATGTTATGCATTATGCATTATTTTTATGCAAACTTTGAAAATGCCTTAAAGATTATATCATTATTTATTATAACTCATATGCCTAAAAATAACTATAGACAAAGAGTTTAATAATAGTGCAAGTAAGTCCAACAATATGACTATAAAGTATATAGAAATGTTATTAAAAGTTATGCCCCTTGAAATAACTTTTCTAGAGTGAAGTCCCCCTGCTATATAGACATTATATAATGAAAATGGAAAAGTAACTGTTATTAAATAAGTAGAAGATTTTACACTAAGAAACTATTATAGTCGGTTGCACAGGAATGAAAGGAAGACGTGTAGAAAATTTCATCTCAATCGGATGTACCGTTATCGAACGCATCCAATACATAAATCCCCACAAACACACAAAGCCACATACACTCTGTTTTATAGATATGTATATATATATATATATATATATATATATATATATATATATATATATATATATATATGTGTGTGTGTGTGTGTGTGTGTGTGTGTGTGTGTGTGTGTGTTTTCTAAAGGCGCAAAGGCTAGTATTGTTATTTGCCGGTTTGACTGTCATGTGCTCGAATCTCGATCTATGTCAGTTTTTCCATGCAGGGTAACAACAGGATGTCTCTACCCACGGATATGTTTACTTTATCCTAACAATTTTGCCCAGACAGCGGTATTACGGCTAACTCTTTGCAATGTCCAACTGCCGTGGGATTTTAACATGTAAAACTCGCTCATGGAATATCCTGTTTGTCGCCATTATTGGAGAATTCTAGGTATGAGAACTCCCTACACAAGAGATCAGGTGCCGTGTCATATCATTAGATAATCAATGCTTCTCGAAAAACAATATCCCAGTCCTCAACACGGATCGAATCCGGCACTCTTTGATCCTGAGGCGGACGCCGTAACTCTCTGCCACGGCTCATGTCTAGTGTATAATACAGTTACAGTTCGAATAGAACAGATCGAAAGGCCACTGCTCTGGGTTAATTCTAAACTGAAACATATCCAAAAGATAATATTGATTCTGTATGTGATTCTAGCCTTGGCGTAATTGATACAATGGGAAAAGAAACGAGAAGCAGAAGTAAGCTCTACTGGAAGACGATCAAAGGTAACAAAATGGACGTTACGGCCAAAACCTTCGTTAGCACAGAAACAACAAACACACGCCGATACAACTACATGAAAAACTCCAGATGAAAAATTATATATAAGAGTTGCTCATCTGTTTCCATGTTGTGGACTGGGCACGTGTTTTTATTTTAATAGGGAACTCCCACGATAATGTCATGAGGGTGGTCGGACCAGGGTTCGAGTCTTCATTCGTCGTGTCGCTAGGTGAGGTAAAGACTGGCCTACAAATTGTGAGGCCCTGTGACATCACTGACCCACATCAGGCCCTTTCTTCGAGACACGTTTATCTGTATCCATGTGTGATTCTAGTGTACACACAACAGGATCCTCGTCAACGCTACGAAGTCCGTGCACTGTATGAGATTCCCCTTTTGTGATGTATTCAAGGGGACTAGAGTACTTATAGAGATATCCGTCCGCAATGAAGGTTGGCTGCAATGGATCTCCAATACTATCTATTTCTCGCCTTGATTCTGCATTTTGTCATATTGCTGTTCATCCATATCTTGATGTTATCTTACCACTTGTATCGTTGTCTACCTCTTGCTAGCATGCCTTCAACTTTACTCTCCAGTATGGTTTTTATAAGAGTGTTATGTTTATTAACGTGGCCGAATAATCTCACTTGCCTCTGTTTTTGCAATGAAATGTTTCCTTTATAGCAAACCTATCCTAGCTATTCAGGCACTACTCGGTGGAAATGGCCTTCAGTTTAACTGACACGAACATTACGTGAGAACAAAAAGCTATTAAGCTGTAAGACAGAAGAAGTACGATATCACTGAAAAACAAAACTCAATTTTCTGCCGTGACATGAGGATTCTATGCATTCTGGAAATCGATTGGCCAGCAATTTCGTCGTGTCTGAGACCCATTGCCAGGGCAAAAACGCGGTGAACGTTCTCTATGTTACATATCTGGGCTACTTTTTATTACTTGCAGGCCAGCTAATATGTGAATTTATCATTACGTGCTGAGTTCTAGGGCGGGAAAACTTAATAATCCTTTTCATTGTTTTGTGTCGATATTATCATCATTATCGCCTCCTCCTCATTCTTCTCCTTCTCCTCGTTTTTTCTCCATCCTCTTCATCACCACCGTCATCATCTCCTCCACCTTCTCCTTCGTCATCGCCATCGCCATCATCATCATCATCATCATCATCATCATCATCATCATCATCATCATCATCATCATCATCATCATCATCATCATCATCATCATCATCATCATCATCATCATCATCATCATCATTATCATCATCATCATCATCATCACTATCATCATCATCATCATCACCATCTCCTCCTCCCCCACCTCCTTCTTCTTCTTCTTCTTCTTCTTCTTCTTCTTCTTCTTCTTCTTCTTCTTCTTCTTCTTCTTCTTCTTCTTCTTCTTCTTCTTCTTCTTCTTCTTCTTCTTCTTCTTCTTCTTCTTCTTCTTCTTCTTCTTCTTCTTCTTCTTCTTCGTCTGTTTGCCTCTTCTTTCGTTGGGATGTGAACTGTTAACTTTCACATAACCTACATTACGTATACTGGAGAACAGTTCCATTTCCATTGCACGCAACCTGTTCTGCACAGACAATTCTAAACTCTGATGACTTGAAGGTGACACTGGGTCGTCCCCAAAGAAAACATCCAGCGCCTGTTGTTGAATTGAATTGAATTAATCTTTATTTTCAAAGGGTAACAAATTGGGCGCGTAGGCCCGTCTTACATTCGGTCCTTCCAATCACTCATCTTTCGTTCATCAACAGTGCATGATGCATTCACATATTTAAAAAAACAAACATTGTCAAATGAATGTTGTAAGCGTAAACAATGCATATTCTCATGTTATGTGACACATCCCCCTCCCACACACACATCCCGCACCAACCCACACACACACACATCCCTCACCTACTCACACATCACCAACCCATACACACACATCCTCCACTCACCACACATCCCCCACTTATCCCTCCACCCACTACAGATTCCGCCACCAACCCAGACATCTCGCACTCACCCACACACACATCCCTCACCCACACGCATCTTTCCACCCACTCACACATACCCCAATCCACTCAAGCTCACCCACACACACATGCTCCACCCACCCACACACCCTCCAACCACACACACATACCCCTCATACACGCACATCACGCACCAACACACACGTATCCCTCACCCACTCACACATCAACCACCCATACCCACACAACTTAATTGTGTGTTGAATTGAACATAGGTCACTATCTAGACAGCATTCTCTGGTCACTGGTTAGAATGCAGGGTGATCAGGGATATTTACCACAAATCCCAGGAGAAAAGAGTTCAATCCTTGAAACAATGGCATCTGTGTGTAGGTTTCCCTTCCCACCTCATCACCCTTTACATTGTCTATAGTGCTAGAAGGATATTGATTGCTCACAACATATAAACAACCATTGTTGGACACCACATTTACTTGATGTACACAACACTTTTGGACAAACAGTTCAGGTATTAACTCAAGATCTGCATTTACATATTATATATATATATATGTGTAATAAACACTATGCATTTTCAGACAGGCATGGGAATGATGTGCAGTATTACAACATAGTACCCAGTGACCCCAGAAAAAAAACCCAGGTTATTACAAACAACACAACAATCACAAATTGGTTCTGCTTACTCGACTCATAGTACCTAGATAAAATCACATTGGTCTAGGTGCAGAAACCCAACATATATATTTTTGTTTCTGACACCATGTACAATTATCATATTTAAAAATAATGAGTTGATGTCAAAATACTATTTACCTTAACCATCATTGGTTATACCTCATTACACACTAACACTCTTTATATGTCATAGAAGAAAAAAACACACACATGAAAACAGTTGATACTAATAATTAAATTAATTAATTAGTGTTCATTTAGGCATTGCGGATGGGTATTCTTCTCCAGTGCAAAGCAGTTAATGTCCATATTTATCCGTGACAGCAATAAATACTCACAGTCATGTTTAATGTCCACTGAAGTTTTTGCGGAACTACTTATAATCCTTATTAGGAAATAAATTCACCACATATCTCCTCCGTGGAGCTAAATTCAAGAATCTTCTGGTGCGAACGGCTCGGTGTCAGTGTGAAATTGAGGCCTGGGTTGGTCATACCTTCAGGAGATGCATCTTGAGTCTTGGACTAAGGTTCTTCCCTATATCACCATATCCGATGAAAAGGATGCCTACCTTTCAGCGTCTCGGCTTATAATATCCGAATCTCAATTTTGTTCCCACAGATTTTTCACCCACCTAGTCATCAGTCTATAACCTATTCCACCGTTATTGGCATTTAGGCTGACATGGGACCAGCACAGAGTTCTGATTCATTATTTACTTTCAGTGTAGACATACAATTCTGCTTGTTATTCATTTGGTTCATCTGGAATTAATTCCAGGATTCTGCTGCAGGCACGGAACTGAAGAATATTGACTCCACCACATATCCAGGGTTGCAAGCCATCAGGTGATTCCTGTGGTTGCAGGCGTAGAGGCATTTACTCCGCTAGCTGCTTTCATATGGTCTTTTTTATGTGTTCAGGTTTGGGAACCTTGAGGTAATCTGGTGTAGGTATGGTTTTCAGTTGGCACCTTGGTTGTATTGGTTCAATGTCTTCTTCCCATTTGTTTGAGTTGGTGTTCATAGCTAGAACTTGGTGTTGCATGGCTGGAACCTTATGTTTGACTGTTGCAGCTGTGAGATGTTCTTTCGAAGACTTATCCATTGTGGATATTAACTTGGTAATCCAACCAACAGTTGAAGGTTACTCACTGTTGTTGGTTTTAGTAACTTGCTAAAAGGATTGTCCCAGTTTCACTGACTTGGTTGAATGATGAGGCCATAGGTGATACTTCTCAGAAGTAAAGCAGACGATACACTGTTGTCAGTACTCTGATGATCTTCATCTTTGTAGATTATTAGATCTTGAAGTCCATCCTGGATATTCCTACTAAAATAGGACTTAACCACTCACCCAGTCAGTTGTCTTCTAATTTATCTGTTGCTCGCTATGGAGCTATTGAGCGCAGCAGTCCATGGGTATTTCTAGATGCAGACTATGGTTAGGACATTCACTTTCTGGCTGTTGACCCAGGATCCAGGTTTAGTGATATAGTCCCACCACATTCAACCACCACCTGCTTCTCTTCTATAGAAAAGGGATTACAAAGAATACAACACGAGCATTAACCTACTGTGATGTGTTAACTTTCACAAGACAGTTACAAACAAAAATACAAAACAACAAGGGGAGAAGGGGAAAGGAGTGGGTGTCCACGTTCCACTGTCCCTCATCGCTGAGTAGAGCCATTCTGACTCTTAATAGTGAGTAAGGTATTTTCTCACTTATATTTTGTTCTGTTGTTACTGGGACTATTAGATGAGTGAAGTCATTCTGTCCATCCAACATGTTGATATTGTCTCTCTCATTACTTGAAGAGAATAGCCTATACAGAATCTCTGAGGTTTCTAATGCCGCGTCTCCTTTCGGCACTATAATCATCCTTAGGTCAAGACTATTCAACATTGGCTTAAGTACTGACATACACATGGATTCTTACATCAACATCCTCTAATCCCAAGGTGCAACATTAAAATGTATATTCCCCCAAAAAGGGTTTAAAAAAAAAAAAAATTTTTTTAACAATCAGAAAAAAAAACAAA
>JACEFZ010003945.1:0-18938 GCA_014155875.1 Cepaea nemoralis
TTTTGAATAAAAAAAGGTTTTTTTGGGAAATTGAATTTTTTTTTGGGAAAAAAAAAAAAAAAAAGGGGGGCGGTGAATGGATTAAATGAGAGAACGATATACTGAGCGGACAAATTGTACGCCAAAACGTATTTATTTTAATTTGTCTGCGTCTTTCATGTTAAATTGCATGACTTGTCTAAAATTGTTAATACAGTTTATTAGTTAGTGTAATATACTTAGTTTAGTAGTTAGGATACATCTAAGCACCACTACTTGGAATGCCTGATCATATATGCACACATTGGAGTAATTCATCCAAGACATCAACAATTTTTATACGAAGCACTATTGTTAACACCTTCATCTTTCCTAAAATACTATATTTAGCCACAGTGTTAGACCCACCAAAACAAACAATCACAGACATAAACAAACACATCAGGAAATCATCTTTAAAAACACAATCCACAGTATTAAGCACAGGACTTTAATACAAGAGAAGACTAGAGGGGGAATCTCATTACAGGACCTTAACACAAAAATACAAGCATTAAGAATCAACCACATAGGACGCATCATCAATCATCCAGATCAACACTCGCTAGCATTATACTATATTGCAATTAGATTACACAGAATTAAGAAAATAGACAAAACAACACCGCACTATTACGGCACACTACCGCACTTCTACAGAACATGTATGCAAGCAATTCAAGGTAATGAACACTTAATACAACAGACAACCAAGCAGATATACACATATTTAGTACAACAACAAGCCCCACCACTACACCTGAGAATCAAAAGAGGATACAAATATCACATGAAAGACTACAGTTGCACCTTCACTAACTTACACAACAAACATATCACATCAAAAATCCAAAGAAATAACATACAGGCTAATTTACAATATGACCCCGACAACTGAGAGGGCCGCACAAACATTCAAGCAAATAGCACCATGCAAATTATGTAGACAAAATATTCAGGAAACAGAGGATCATCTCTTCTATGAATGCCCAGCAATCACAGCCACTAAGATTGCACTGCAACAATTAATAGAAACACACACAAACAAGAAAACTGACGCTTATAAGGCCATTTTTTTAAATACAATACCCACATCTACAAAAAACAAACACACTAAACTTCTTGTTGCACTGGCGGAGTATAGAAACATAATATGGTCGAGTAGAAACTCGGCCACACACAACCACCAAACAATACAGCCACACACACTAGCAAAGATTTTTCAACAAAAAATCGCCCAGCTATTCGCAGATTAATAAACAAGAGCCACTCACATCAAATTTCACACTACATAACATACATGTTCAAACACACTCTCACAGTATATTTCTATACTCCGCATGTGTACCACTAAGCCCAATCATTGAGGAACAAAGCGCCAAATAACTGAATAAATGTCTTTTCTTTGTTACTGAGTCCTGTAGCCCAATCTAGACAGAACAATGGGACGGTGGCCTGTGTGAGTCAGTGGTCTTGTCGACCGAAGTTTGACCTCGGTCTGAACAGCTCTCTCTCTCTCTATCTCTCTCTCTCTCTCTCTCTCTCTCTCTCTCTCTCTCTCTCTCTCTCCCTCTATATCGCTCTCTCTCTTTCTCCCCCCCCCCACCCCAAACATGAATGACTATACGCTGTATTCGCAATGTAAAAGCCTGTTTTTGTACATAATGAATGGGATATTTATGTATACGCTGAATTCGCAATGGACAACTTAACAAATTCCAATCTGTTTACGCGCGCTCTCTCTTTATCCCTCCCCCCTCCTCTCCCCCCTCCCAACTCCCTCTCCCCCCTCCCCAACTCCCTCTCCCTCCCTCCGTGTTGACCGCGTTCCTGGTATCAACCCACCCCACCACAAGCAAATCCTGGGCACTTGCGATTAAGTCGAGGGCTGTCATTCAGCAATAATATTGAATCCACTTACAGGAAGTAAGCTTGCATGAGACTGCCTGCAGTGAAAACGTGGGGCGGCTTGTGCCGTTTCGACCTTGACACCAACATTTCCTTTAATGTATATATCTTCGGTGTGGAAGAGAACGCGTGCTGTGTGTGGAAGGTTTTATAAGCGTGTGAGAAAGATGGGTTTAGAATGAACGAGCGGAAGGAATCATCACCACACCATAGTCGTTGTTGTCTCCGTCATTATCATCACCATTATCACCACCATTACCATCACCACTATCATCATCATTATCATCACCATTATCATCACTATTACCATCAACCACGTTAGAATGGGATGACTGAAAGCGTACGTCATTATCATAACTGTATATGTATGTTTTTGTTTCATTAACGCATATGACATAACACTAACAAACGGCAACGCTCTGTAATATACACAAACAAAGAAACACGCATTACACCTTGTAAATATACATTGCTTTGTATAAAATAAACGTATTAAAAAAAAAAAAAAAATTGGAGTAATTCATGATTGAGGTTATCCCAACTCGTGACGCTTGGAAATAAGCCACACATTCAGCATACACTTTACACAAAACTTAAAACTGAACACTATCAATTTAAAATGCAATCACTTTATTAGAAGCAGCAACTTATTAGTCACCACACTAACAAGCCAACAGGGACACATGTAGTCTGAGGGGATAAAATAACAACGTAACTACATATTTAGCATTATACAACATACGAGAGTAAAAGTGTATTGAAATGCACACACAAATCAAGATTTGAAGGTGTACTTAATTAGCCAGGACTTCGGTCTTGTTAATCCTCTTTAATACAGAGGTTAATTGTCTTGGTATCAGTGGGGTACTATGAGAAGGACGGGTTGTAAAACAACTAGTAAACGTCACGTAACTTCGGTCAGATAAGCATTTTTAAGGACACAGGAGAGAGAGTGACCTCTTCACCAAATCAGAGAAGTGGTGTATGGGAGAATACATGAGTTTTGATGCCAGTATGTAGGTTACCAGGTTACTGTCCACCAAACTACAAACACCGACTTTATGTGATTCGGTGACAGAATTAGAGCAGATCTAATTACCCTATAACAAACCATCATATCAGGGGAGAGGGGGGAAATCCTGTCACCGCCTCACATTTATAGATATTAATTAAAGGGCTGCAACTCCCGCCCAAGGGATAGAAGTGAGTCACTCGAAGGCCAGAGTAATCTAGAGCCTTCTCAAAGGACTGGTCATTGAGTCCATGGTCCCGTGGACACTGATGTGGCCCGCCTATTGCGGGGTCCACGAGGAAACTCGGACAGAGTTACCACCCGTGTCGGATTGGGACACGTGTGGACTGGCAGAGGACAGACGGACTTCAGAGAGACAACAGGGCCTGCCTTAGAGGGACTCAATAGATATCAATATATATATATATATATATATATATATATATATATATATATATATATATATATATATATATATATATATATACATAGGCTAGATAGTTTGCTAGAATGTTTATGATAATTATGTGTGATGATGTTCACTATCTGTGATATGCAATCCAGCGCAGGCTTATTAACCCACTGCGCCAACGCACTGTACATTGAAATACAATAAATGTTAGATATTATATTTAACAGAGTTTATTGTTGCCTGTGTGAACCCGAGCTCAGATACCTAGACATGAGCAAGACGATGACAATCCCTAATTTCCCTATTTCATAATTTAAATATGCTTATGTTAATTGCGCCTACGTGACAGAATTTCACCAACACTATCCCAGGATTGACTTCCAGCCACAATTTTATCAGATCGCTTGCATCAGTTTTGTGCAGGTGTTCAATTGTGGAGGCAAGTTCTATTTTTAGCTGTTTTGGTGCATTAAGAGAATTGGAGGAGTGACTGAGACATTAATAATGTCAAAAAGCTCCCCTCTAAGACAGTTCCTAGGGAGAGCTGGAATATCAGCCAGCTGCACCATTCTGAATCCTCCAATCTAATCTCTCCTCATGGTTTCCTTTTGCCTCTGTTTCGGTTGCAGTGTCAGGAACGGGATGTCGACTGAGGAGTTCTGCTTCAACATTCATTTTTCCAGGTACATATTCAATATGGAACGAATATGGTTCCAAATGCAGAGACCATCTAATCAGTCTTGCATTCAAGTTCCTTGATGCTGTCAGAAACATTAAGGGTTGATGATCATCCTGCACTGTAAAGTGTTTCCTGTACAAATATACTTAAAATTTCTCCACAGCTCAAACTAATGCAAAACATTCCTTCTCTATGGTAGAAAATTTCTCTCCACAGAGTTCAATTTCCTGCTAGCATATGAAACAGGAAATAACACTGAGTGCACATCTTCCTTCCTCTGAAGTAGTGTAGCACCAATTCCAATGTTGCTTGCATCTGTGCGAAGAATGAATGGGCATTTGAGATCTGAAAGATGAAGTAC
The DNA here is from genome assembly GCA_014155875.1 of Cepaea nemoralis. Classification (NCBI taxonomy): domain Eukaryota; kingdom Metazoa; phylum Mollusca; class Gastropoda; order Stylommatophora; family Helicidae; genus Cepaea; species Cepaea nemoralis. Next base: position 4,391 of record JACEFZ010003945.1, read on the forward strand.
TGGTTTTGCAGTTAATGCCTTCTTGAGTGTTGAATAAGCTTTCTCACATTCAAGATCACACGGATCCTTGGAAATGTGTGACAAGGATCCCAATTATTAAACATATATTAAGAATCTCTCCTTAAAAGGAACTAATAGATTTGCAGATTACAACGACCAATTAAAATGTTTCATTTGTGAAAGATCTGGCCACCTGGCTAGGACATGCCAATTACGACAGATGTACAAAGATGCCAATATTGTATTGCAAACATGGTTTCAAGTAGCAACGCAGACATCATCATCATCATCGAGTGCCCTGCCAGCTGGTGTAGGCGTTCATGGCTCTCCACAGATCTTGGCCATTGATGTTCTGGATCAACTCTGCTCATGGTATTCCTCCATACCACCATCTCAATCCATCCAGCATCTTTACTCTTGGTCTGCCTCTGCCTCTCTTCCCCTCGATCTTTCCAGTTGTCACTGCCAGGGTGCGCCTGAGGGTCATGGGGCTTCCCCTGGTGTTATTCACTGTTGGTCAGTGGTGATCCACGGTGTGGGCCCTGTGAGATAATACAACTTCACATGGCCTGGACAGCAATCTCACCTTGATGCACCACCACTGTACTGTTTCATTGGTACTTCTTTGATATCTCTGAAGATGCTTATTCTGTATCTGGTAGATATCTCTATTATTTCTGGTGACCATGTCCATCTTATACTGGCTAGAGTCGTTAACTACTGAAACTGAACTTACACGACACAGAGATTGTTTTTCACAGTCTACTTTACTAGGACTCTACACTTGACATGTTGATAACATAATCATTTGCTCCACAGAAGATTCACAAAAATACATAAAAGTCTACACATTCTATTATACATGAGCAGCGTAATGTTAGCCATGCGCTGTTAACTCAGAACTAGGTCAGACTTTGACACTAGCTCATTCAACTCTTTTCTTGCAGGAGAGTTGTCTTCTGCAGGGTGATACACTTTGCTATTTCCGTGCACAGTGTGACCTACAATCCTCTCGATTTTCCCATCTTGTCACAGAGCTGTGGAAAGTTACCTGTCCTCACTGACCCTTAGGCTGACCAAGGCCCATGGCAGTCACGATGTTCTCCAGTGCCTCTCTTTGCATCACATGACCGAAAAAAGCTGTCTCTTCCTTATTGTTGTACATAACGTTCTAGTTTCATCAGCCTATATCAGGCAGTCATTGTTAGTTACTCTGGCAGTCCAAGGAATTCGCAACATTCTATAACAGTATGACCTGTTATATGGGCTTTGGTTAGTTTGGTATGCAAGATGCTGTGCAAGGGAAAAGGGAATGAGCACGGTAGTTAGAGAATTGAGTTACACTCATGTGCTGACGTAGAGGGTTAGTAACGATCGGCCGGCTAATTGTCAACAAGCTTTGATATTTGGAGTTTACCCATTTTTGTACCAGAGAACCTTCATAGTAAAACAGACACTTATTTATCATCAAGGAGTCGTCTTGATTTCCTACAGTTACACTTAGTTGAAATTGTTATTATTTTGTTCTGAGTATAGAATTGGTGAAAGCAATAGGATGGGGCTTCGTTCAGAACCCTTCGTTCAGAAAATAGCAAACAAACGACTGTGGACTAGAAGAGAGACATATTTCCCTTGTGAGTAATACGTTTTAGTAAACATGAGTATTATAAACTTCGGCCTTATGATAGTAAGAAGGCTGCTGCACCAGTCAGCATTAATGGTTGGAATATGGGAGGTTAATTACATGTAGTTTAGAAACACATGAATTAAATGCCATGCTTAGATGATGGGGGTATAAAGCTGGTAGAAATATATGGTTCTGGGAGGTTGAAATAGGAGCTGCATTAAGTCAGCATTAATTGAAAATATATGGATTAGATGCCATGTTATAAAGAAGAAGAAGTTAATGTAACTAACGTCTATAGGTAGTATAAAAAGAGGCTGCGTTACTCAGCATCAATGGGAATATAAGGAGCTAGTGGACATTAATGGGGCTGTAGATAGCAGCACAGATGGTTTAGTACAAAGTTAGATACGCCCATTAACAAGGATGGTTATAGTGGGATGTGAGGGGGTAAATATGGGAGCTGTGATAAGCAGCGTTAATTGGTTTAAAGTAGGTTCATAAGAAATGAACATTGTCAATATTATTTGAACATGAGCCATGCGAAATATAGTTATTAATGGTTGTGGATGGCAGCACAAATATTAATATGGAGTATATAAGGAAGAAATTTTGGATCGACTTAATTTATAACAAACATAAGTATATATTCATGGATAATAAGATGCGTTTTTAAAACTTTATTTATAAAGTTTTTGTGATTGCAAGGGAGGTAAATGTGATTGTTTTCTGACTACTTCTTTATATCTTTATATCTGGGTGCGCACCCCATCTTTTCTGTCTATCCTGTGTTGTTTTGTTGATGTTGAGAGAATATGAGAGATTGCATAACGCACGACAAATTTCCAATTGTGTTTATATACCAACGGTTTTGATGAACATATGTATATATGAAATGAAATATCTAGATAAATTCCTTATAAATTGTTTTGTATTACATAAATGAAGAAGAAGTATGACTTCACAAAGGTCTGTGAAGAAACATAGCGGTTTGCTATAATATATAAGTAGACAAGAAGTATGGAACTGCTGGCTATAAGATGAAATTGTTGAGATATAGAGAGAAGGGTAATGAATAAGGGTTCCAGGTTGGAGTTAGAGGTATATGAATGTTGTAGATGGGTTGATGCTAGTTAGGTAAGCGGATTGATTAAAAATTATTACAGAAATGAAGAAGAGGTAATTTAAATTGTGTGGGATTTTTGGGTTAAGTGATTTGGGTCATAGACTTGGGGTTTGAGAGTTAAGACTTTTCAGGGAAAAGTCTTGTTGGCATGGGAAGGTAATATAACAGTATGACCTGTTATATGGGCTTTGGTTAGTTTGGTACGCAAGATGCTGCGCAAAGGAAAAGGGAATGAGCACGAAAGAGCACGGTAGTTAGAGAATTGGGTTACACTCATGTGCTGACGTAGAGGGTTAGTAACGATCGGCCGGCTAATTGTCAACAAGCTTTGATATTTGGAGTTTACAATTTTTGTACCAGAGAACCTTCATAATAAAACAGACACTTATTTATCATCAAGGAGTCGTCTTGATTTCCTACAGTTACACTCAGCTACAGTTGCATTCAGACTCACTCCGTTATAATTCATCTCAGGAACCATATCTCTGCTGCTTCTAATTTCTTCTTAATTTGTTCATTTACATTCCAAGATTCACCGCCATACAGCAAAACTGGTTCTACATAGCCTTTGGGCAAACGACTCTGCAGAGAAACCACCGATCTGCCCACAGTTGGTATCCCCCTGTAATCTATTCCAGAGCTAACTCTATAGAAAGATGAACATAGACTATCACTACAAATCCAGACAAAAGTTAGAGGAATATTTGGCAAGAAAGAACAGAAGAGTGTACAGCGCAGAACAGCCACTCTCTGCTTTCTTGATGAAGAATACCCACAGGACCTCTGGATCCGAGTCTACACAGATGGGTTAGCACAAAATGCTGTTCGAAATGGAGGAGCGGGAGTGTACATAGAATACCCAAATAATACTGGGGACACGGCCAGAATACCAACAGGAAAGTGCTGCCATAACTATAATGCTGAAATTGAGGCAATCAAGATAGCAACAGAGAAATTACTAAATACCAGCCATGGTACACAACTTCTGGTGTTATTGACAGATGCAAAATCATTATTCGAGGCGCTCCTGCCTTAGAAATTGCCAGTACTAAGGTGTCAGAGTCTTGCATACAGCAATAACACAGGCTCGTAATCACCAACAAGTGTGATACAAACAGGGTCACAGAATGACTTGACGTGACACGCTACAACTACAATTCAAACACTTTATTCACACATCTCACTCATCACAACCATTACATGCATCGTACAATGACGATGCAATAATACATTCAATAGATATTGTCAGCAACTTGCTTGCGACAGGTATTTCAGGACTCCCCTACTTTTGCACCACACGAAATAATAACTTGTGTCATTTGCAAAAGGTACAATTTATTTAGAGCTGATTACAAACAAGCTCCGCGAGCGGAATACTTCATTGACAATAAACATCATGGTACGTTACACAGATGCAATGAAGAGGTGATATAATGATACTATTAATCACTGAATGGAATCTAAAGCCTAACAATCACTATTGTCTATAAACTTATAGTATGCATAAGGAACACGTCTACTCTCTAGTCGTCTCAGTCCCAGTCTGAGCCATGCTTCTAGTTGCGTGTTCAAACACGGACGTTCGATCCTCCGTGTGCTGACGAGTCTTGCGTGCATGGTGTCCCAGCACGCTGGTCAGTTAACTCGAGTAACCTGTACTCCATGGTTACTCTTTGAGGATAGTTTCCTAGTGTCTTGGGAAACCCTCGCTCACTTGTACTCAACGCCCTCTTGGTTGACACAAGTGTGTCCCATTGTGAAGCTATTTATAGCGCTGGTGTCTCTCCTGTCTGGTGTCCTTTAATAGTCTCTGTCTTAGCTCTATTACTTATATTCTTAACTCTGTAAACTCCTATTTAGATCTTTGACAGGCTCCTCTCCGTGGAGTGTTGCAACCTTTTAACTCATTGCTTGTAACACGTTGTATGGTCACACAAAAAATTGGCTGTCCAATTTTGTCAAAGATCTTATAAGTTGTAAATCTCTCTTCTGGGGATAGAACAAACTCTCTTCTTTCCTTATTCACACTGTTCTATTAATTCACTCGGCTAATTGAGTAGCCCATCGTATCAGTACAGTTGGTTATAGATCTTCTTGGGAATTGTTTTGATCCGGAACCGTTGTCTTATGACTTATGTCCTGACTTCCGTCTTATGACCCTATGTCTTTTGACTTCTGTCCGTTGACTTATGTCTTTTGACCTGTCCTCATATTGCCCAAAATGACAACCCAATACAAGTTGACTCTGTTATGAGTACAACACATGAGCATTGAATGTTCATGTTCCCAATAATATCAACCCCAACTCGTATACATTAAGTTCTACTCTTCACCTTGTAGCTTCCGCTTGTGAAGAAATATTTTCAATGTTACATTAATGTTTTCAAGAAGTTATTGTGTCCCCTGATTTGAGTTACTTTTCTTTGAAACAAATGGTGTATGCAACTTTTATGTGTTCGTTTTCCTGTTTGTTTGTGTGTTTTCTAATAAACTACAGTGTACTTAATTTGCTACCATGTGTATGCGTTACTATTCTACATGTGTGTATTCCTTCGAGCGCCGTAAATCGGTTTATTGTGGCTACAAATGTCTGTTATTCTTATTTATGACCACAATTCCGTTTCAAGATGCTCAAAGTATTTTCTCTATTTACTACTACTAAAGTATTGCAGTAGCACACTTAAAACTTGACAACACACCGGTTACACAGATTGACACAGACAAGTCACAACAAGACGTTTTAAGCGGTGAAAAAAAAAATTCCGCTATCTCTCTCTCTCTCTCTCTCTCTCTCTCTCTCTCTCTCTCTCTCTCTCTCTCTCTCTCTCTCTCTCTCTCTCTCTCTCTCTGACAGATATATCAATACAATGTATACAACTCACAAGCGCACAGTCTTCTATTATTCTCACAGGCGTTCTCTCTATTCGCGTTCATACACTCAAGTATACAAGCACCATTCATTACGTCTGTCTTGTCCAACGCTCCCAAGCCGTCTGCCCGCTAACCACTGTGAGTCTTGCTAGTCGGGGTTGCGTGGACTGCATGATCCACGCATTCACAGACTGGCTATTCCTGACACAGTGTGGTTAGTGTTGCTCACAGGTGGACCCCTGGCCGTACTCGCCAGGTGTCGTGGATGACGACGCGGTAGAACTAATGGGGAGATTCTGACATTATCCCGCTCTCCTTTTCATGAAAGGAGGAGCCTTTCATGTACTCTATATACATATGGGTTTATTTAATAAACTTGTCAGAATCGACCCATTCTTTGTCATCTGACATGACACTTTGGTTTATATTTGAAACCTGTAAATAATAGTAAGTTATATACACACATTCTTTACTGCTGCTATGCAGCAACACTCATCAAGTACAATCCACTCGATGGATTCTTACTTTAGTTGTAATCTGACACAGCCAGTCAAGTAGCTATCAGCGAACACGCAACTACCTCCCGACAGTTAAACAAAAACTGCAAAAACAACATGTCAGGCCGCGAGTCGTCTCATTATAAGATGACTCCACCATTTGACCTCAACCTCATTTGGTTGGAAAGTCTCATGACGGTCTACAACTTGGGTGATTAATACCATGCACAGGTGACGTCATCCTGATGTGTCGCCAACATGGCAACTTGAGAATGGCTTCTATCCATGTTACACATTATTACCAATTTCAATTGTTTCCCTTGAAACAATACAAAATCAGTGGGGGATAATTTCAACATGCTGTCAAAGAAAATAAATTACATTAGAAAATCAATTTCTAAGCGTCATAGTTTGATGCTTATTGACAATAGCGAACTAAATGTCACTATTGCGAACAAGTTAATCAAGTTATGATTCTCAGATCACATCTATCAAAATCCTTACATACAATTTGTATATGTAAAATTTCAGCTCACAAAGTTTATATAAATCGTCAACACTTTGTGAGGATTACACTATAGTCTGCTACTTTTCAGATAAATTTTACAAACACCGGAAATACACAGCTGGTGTGTTAAGTTGTAGATAACACAATGTTCTTCCGTCTGGATGTTATATACTGGAACGGGGTATACAGTTTCTATTCACAGCTACCGGATTAACTCTTTCTTTCACAATATGGAATAAATGTGTTCTGTAGAATCCAGATGTCACAGTCTCTCTCGCACAGATTAAAATACGTCAGAACACTCTGCGTCGCAGGTACTACGGATATTTGAAGAGATCAAGTGAAGTAAGTCTTGAAATCATGTAGCACTGTTCGTTCCAATGTTTATAGTTATTTAAAATAATGTTACCTTTCGATCACATACAATACAAGTATTCATCACAAATATTACTCTAATTATAAAATATATATATAGTATATTTACATTGGGACGTTGTCCCTATCACACTTTCTACACAGCGTTACTGAAATACATTTTTTAACTGTATTCAGGTTGACATTTAAATGTACATGAAGAAGTATTTAGACTGCCACACTTCATACCACAGGCATGTCGGTTACACAAGCCTCCCAGAGGCATGAAATGGAATATTGCTTGGATAGCAAATCCATTACGTGGAAAGTCTGAATCGAAAGCTCACTACTGTGTGGGCTTCAAAAAAGGTGGAAAAAGTGTCCTAGTGGCACAAAATGGAATATTGCTTGGATAGCAAATCCATTACGTGGAAAGTCCGAATCGAAAGCTCACTGTGTGGATGTCATCTGCAAACTGCATTCTTCTGGCTTCTGGAAGAACAGCCTATGGTGAACGGAAGGCCCAATATACGGAAGTGAGGCTAAGCAGCCATGTGCAGGACGTGGCGATTCCTTGGGTGAGCCCAGTACCAGAGCGGTGTGTGATGGCTCTGCAATTATGGAAGCCTCCTTGGATGGCGGGGAATGCCCATGGTCTGCCCCTGCCTTCCCTTGAGGGCCGACCAGGATGCCTTTGGCTGTTCTATATGGGCCAGCTGGGATGGGAGATAACACCACAACAGTGAGAGTCTAACGTCCTAAGAAACCCCCGGAAGGTTAACCCGGTCAACAAATGCCCGCAGAAGTCGGATGTGTCGGCCTAACGGCGCAAGAACGCAGCTCTGCTGTAAACAGGCACAACGCAATCACGTCCGAAAAAAAACTCCGGATGAACGAAGAAGAAGAAGAAGAAGAAGAAGAAATACATTTCATAATTCGTCGTGTTGCTGAGCGTTATATTATTCTGCAGATTTTTCATTCATCTGCTGTGTGCGCTCAGGCACCATTGGGCTTTTGGATGTGCCGTAAGGACATCGGGAAATAATGTCAGCAATCGTATTTTGAGGGCCAGAGATATGCCTGACTTCAAAACTGAAATCTTGCAATAATAGTGACCATCTCGCTACCCTGTGGTTGGTAGGCGTACCCGTGTTGATGATTTTTAACGGACTGTTGTCTGTCTCTACTATGAAATGTGTTCCAAGAAGGAATCTGGATAGTTTTCTAACCGAATACACAAGAGCCAACGCCTCTATTTCCGGCGTTGACCAAAATCGCTCTCTGGTCTTTAATTTATGACTTACGTAATAAACTGGGTGGAGAATTTGCTTGTGTTCCTGCAAAAGGACTGCACCAATCGCTACGGAGCTCGCGTCTGTTCTCAATCTGAAAATAGTACCCAAATTTGTTAATTTCAGAATGGGGTTACTAGAAAAGTAAGACAACACTTTTGTAAATGCAGGTCTTAGGCATTCGCTGTGTACAATTTTGTTAGGTTTGTCTTTCGTTAGTAGGTTAGTGAAACATTCTGTCAAAGTGGCAACGTTTGGTATAAACTGTCTGTAATAATTCAACAGACCTAGGACACTTCGCACTTCTTTCTTCGTTGTCGGAAGTGACAATTTCAGAATTCGTGACACGATGTTATCGTCAGTAGTGACAAAGCCATTACAAATTTTATAACCCAAAAATGAAATTTCTTGGTAGGCAATGTCAACTTTCGATGGTCTGACTGTCTGATGCGGTCAAATGTCTGTTCTAATGTTGTTACATGGTCTGTCAGAAGAAGTCTTGTCATACATACACATGTCGCAGTTTTGTACCAGTTGTCTGCAATTGTCTGTCTCTGTCTGAGTCAGATTAAGATTTGTCTTGATGTCATGCAGATGTTCGTCGTGTCAAGTGATGGGGTCGGTGTCATCATCGTCTGTGTGGTCTACTATCGTTGTGCTTGCTGCTGTCTCGTCTTGGTCTGCATCTCTGTTGTAGTACGGTTTTAACATGTTGATGTGAAATATTTTGTGTTTGTCTTTCACTGCTATCTCATAGTCAACAGTCGAGATTTGTCTCAGTACTTTAAATGGTCCTTGTCATGAGTCTGTCAAAAGATGTCTGTCGCTTGACAAAAGAAGTAGTACGTCCTGTCCAGGTGTCAGTGTTATTGTCCTATTTCCTCTGTTTGCATACGGTCTGTAAATAGCACCAGATTGTTTCAGTGCTTCTTTAGCTAACACACAAGATTTCATTATCCTATCACGCAATGATGTTACATGTTCATATGATGATACTGGTTTATGTACAGTTATACTTTCAGTTAACATACAATGGTACATAGTGGAATTGCCTCAGGCCATCTACTGCAGATGTCAATTATCGTTATTATGAACTTATTCCCTCTTGATGTTACGTGGTTAAGAGGACCTACAATATCAACAGAGATCTTTTCAAAAGGTCTACTTGCTAGATCTGTTATTTGTAGTTCAGCTTGCGGGTGTTTACCCTTTTTGACAAGCTTCTGGCAGATGTCACAAGTTCTGCCAGTTCACAAGTTGTTTCCTTAGCGACTCAATGAACATGATCAAGAGGATAGAGGAGGGGTCGATCCGAAGAGAATGGCTGCTGCCTCTGAAGCGGTCTCGGCTGACAAAGATTAGTTTCATCTTCGTGTCAGGTCATGCGGGAGTACAAGGAAATGAGCGGGCTGACAAGCTCGCAGGTGAGGCTACTGTGGAGGGCGGACGCGCCATGGACCAGGCTGACATTCTGAATGCTCTACGAGAAGTGAAACTTTTGCGAGAACCAAGTGATGACTGTGAATCTACAACAATGGCCAGACTGCAGGAGCAGCAAATTAAAAGAGGGGTGGCCAAACAAGAACACTACGCAGGAAGCCAAAGAAGATTGATAAACCAACACAGAACTGGCGTCGTTAGCCGCTACACGCTGCGGGATTTGCTGAGGAGGGGATCCGAGCACTTATGGACTGAATGGTTCGATGTGCAACGAGGATGATCTGTCGACTAGCTAACTAACTAACAAGTTCTGCAATATTGCTTGATATCACTGCAGAATTTAGGCCAGTAGAACTGAGTAAGTAATTTCGATCTAGTTTTCGAATAAGCCATATGCCCTGCAAAGGCTATGTCATGTGCTAGATGTAATGCTTGTTGGCGGTGTTCGGTTGGTAACACCGTTTGCTCAGTGGTGCTGGTACCTTTTGTGTAGTACCGTGTAAGGATCCACCTTTCAGTGCAAAATGCCATCTAGCATTCTTTGTTAGTCTTGGCTTTTGGCCTATTAGATTAAAATACTTGTGCAAAGATAAATCGGCCTTTTGGGCTGTTATAAAATTCTCCCTCATGGTTTTAGGAGGTAATATAACTGGGCTTAACATTTCCAAAGCCTCAGTCTGATCAATTTGATCTTGCACTTTGGCAGTAGATCTAGTTACTGCATTTACACTATCATCAACATGAGATGGTGATGTTACATTTATATCAATACATTCATGTGGTGACGTTAATGAACTGGCAAACATACATTCATTCACAGGTGATAATACATTTTCAACAGCATGTTCAGTTGAAGATGATATGGTATTATCAACAATACATTGGACAGAAGATGTTAAGCTGTCATGTGGCATGTCATTTACCTCAGGAAGGTTACCCACGATTATGTCGCAACATGGGTTGGATAATTCTGCGCATTTAACCTTTCCTGTGAGAAATGGGGTGTCAATATATGCCCATGCAAGTGGGTATTTCTCGATGTTACCTGAGAAAGTTCTGCATGTAACATGTTTGCCTGTGTAATCTGAAGGTAAAATAAAGTCTCTCTTTAAACCAATAAGAGTACATCCACTATCCCGTAAAACGGTGGCAGATTTGCCATTTACAAATCCTTGGTGGATGTTAAGTTTACCTCTGGAGTTTATCACCAAATTGGCTTCTTCATTGGCAATAGGTATTGAGTGGCCGCATGTTAATAGGCCATCTTCATGAAAACGATCACAGATGGTACATTTGTTAAGATGAAATACATCAATGGCCTGTGCTGAATTAACAGGATGATTTTCACATGTTTCTTCATCTAAGGAAGAGCTATCAAACATGGCTGCATTAGCCTTTCTAGTCATTTGTTTACCTTTACACGCATGACACCAGTGGCCATATGCTTTGCAAAGGAAGCATTTGGTTAGTCGTTTATAGCTCTCTCTCTCCTTATCTTGCTTATCTATATAGTTTTGCAAGTATGTAAGGTACCCAGGGTGTTTTTCACACATATCACTTTTGTTATGTGGAAGATGGCAATATCTGCATTGGTAATACTTCTCAGCAGATTGCTTAAAGGGTTTCTTGTTACTATAGGGACCTGACTTCGTTCTGTCATAGGTAGCGGCTGCTACAAAGTCTGTGTCAGTCAATCCACTAGTAAAACAATGTTTGTTGGCTGTGAAATAAGCCGAACCTCGTTTTTCTATATGTTGCACACTCTCACACTCACATTCTTTCAGAAACTTAGAAAATGGTGGTGGTAGAGATGAAATAATTTCATCTCTAAGAATGAGATCTTTAAACTTATCAAAGGTGTTTACTTTGGCTGATGAAAGCCATTTGCTAAATACATCCTGTACTACTGAGATGTAGTCAGAGAAAGTTTGCGTTGGTTTTGGAGCTAATTTGCTCAACTGTTCTCTGTAGCCTGCTTCATCTAACAGGAAGTGTGACATAATTTTGGACTTAATATATTGGTAATCTTTCCTAAGATCTTTGGGAATGGTCTCTATCACTTTGAGAGGTTCCCCGGAAAGACTTCGCATATATATAATGTTCCATTCAGTCTCCGGGATCTGATAATGTTCCATTACCGTTTCAAAGTTCTGGGTAAATGCTGCAATGCAGTCGCCAGTAGTGAAATTTTTGACGATCCCTTGGTACTTTTTGTACTGATTCTCTTTTTCTAGTCTTTCTGACTTTCGAGAATCTTTCTCTGCCGATGTTTCAGCTTCCAGCTGTTTAATTTTTAGCTGCATTTTCAAGTTCTTCCCTCTTGCTTTGGGCTAGAATCTCAGCTTTTCTGATATCAGCGTCTAGTTCTGCCTTTTTCAGTTCTCTTTCAGCAGCTCTGTCTTCGCGTTCCCTAACTTTCTCCTGTAATAGGAGATGTTCTGAATACTTTGCCTCACTCCATTTTGTCAACTCATCACCAGTTAACTTTAATTTCAAACCATATTCGATGAAATCATTCAATGTGGACATGATGGAGTATTTGAAATACAATGAATGTACACAAAAAAGTTAATTATAGTGTTAGTAAATAATTTGTACAGGATTTATCGAATACAGCTTGTGCCTAAGCCTACACACAAAAGTATATATGGAAAAAAGATAATACTTAAGTGACTTTGGAGCCCAGGAGTACGATGGAGAACTGTACCAGAGAATGGCTGCCTAAACGTTACTACCCGGAAAAATGAACTTCACATGCTAACGGTTTCGGATGACACAAAAACCTGTTGCTTTTGGAAGAAGAAAATATTAGGACATGTATATTTATGTGGTGGATGCGTTGTCAACTAAGTTTTGTAGGTTTGTGTGCTGTCAAGTATGTTTGTTAGTCATACTGTCGTCCGTTCAACACATTCAACAACTTGCTTTCCATGTTGCTTTCTTTCCAAAACTTTCCGCTTACATACACGTTCAATCCTATTTTACACCTAGTTCAAAGATGGATGATATGTTCACGCTATAATCTAACAAGGACGATGCACCCACGTTTACACTTATGGTTCAAATAATCCACGAAAGACGATGCACCCACGTTCACACGTGTCAGAGTCTTGCATACTGCAATAACGCAGGCTCGTAATCACCAACAAGTGTGATACAAACACGGTCACAGAATGACTTGACGTGACACGCTACAACTACAATTCAAACACTTTATTCACACATCTCACTCATCACAACCATTACATGCATCGTACAATTACAATTACGATGCAATAATACATTCAATAGATATATCAATACAATGTATACAACTCACAAGCGCACAGCCTTCTATTATTCCCACAGGCGTTCTCTTTATTCGCGTTCATACACTCAAGTATACGAGCACCATTCATTCCGTCTGTCTTGTCCAACGCTCCCAAGCCGTCTGCCCGCTAACCACTGTGAGTCTTGCTAGTCGGGGTTGCGTGGACTGCATGATCCACGCATTCACAGACTGGCTATTCCTGACACAGTGTGGTTAGTGTCGCTCACAGGTGGACCCCTGGCCGTACTCGCCAGGCCTCGTGGACGACGACGCGGTAGAACTAATGGGGAGATTCTGACATAAAGACACTACTTTCTGAACTTAGCAGTTAGCATAAAATCACCATACAGTGGATACCATCCGACGGTGGAGTCCCCGGAAACGACAGAGTTGATCGATTAGCTAAAGAAGGAGCAAAAGAAGAACAGCCTGATGTGCCCGTTACATACCACCAAGAGAAAAGAATGATCAAATCAGTCATAAAGCCACCAAAACCCTTTATATGACAGACCAGAACAAGTCATTATTCTGCGCCTCAGAACAGGACACAATAGATTACGCAACCACATGTATACAAATTTCAAGATTGGTGAATCAGCCATGTGTACATGTGGATTGGCGTCGCAGACAGCAGAGCACAAACTCCAAAACTCCCAACATACAACATATCTAGGCAAACCTTCTGGCCTAGAGGGAGGACAGTGGAAGATAAACTCTATGGACCGCTGAGTGAACTACAAAAAAGGCAGTTAAATTCATACAAGAGACAACATTGCAGTTATAGACATATTTTGAAGCGAAGGAAAGGAGAAGAAGAAATATACTTTTTTTTTAAAATCAGAGAATGCATTTAATGCTGGGTACAGTGACGACAACCATAACTCATTCAGATAGACTAAAATCTTATATTGGAAGACATACAGAACAGTAAAACGTTACCGGTTAAGTTATACTGCCACTCAGATAATCTCAAACAGTTATTATAGTAATTCAAAACAATGTTTTCCCGTGGTGAATTTGAATAACGAAGGCACAAACAATAGATTACACGATTTATTGCCTGGCATATTTCGCTGCATCTCGTCAGGTACATACTGCAGAAATCACACAACATAAAGTGAATTAACTAGATAACTCCTTCAAGCTGAAATATACACATGTTCGCACAGTAATGTCGATTGTCTACCACAGCAATTTTAAACTGACTAACATGTCTTTCTGCAGGTTAGCGAGTACTGGACGACTGGACTACGTGACCGGTGACACAGCACGTAGTTCTGCTGACCGCACGGGACGTTAGGGCGAGCAAGCCAGCGAGTCGTGTAAACTTGAGACGGACGGGACTCGACAGTCAGCCAGACAGGACTTGTGTGATCTTCCTAGCCATTGTGTAGTTTATGAGGACACATGTTAGAAATAGCGAGAGTGTGTGTGGGTTTTGAGAGGCGAGCAGTGTATAAGTGAATAGGCCATTACCGCCTGATTGTATATGCACGAGCGGATTCGCCTGTAATAAACGCAGAATG
>JACEFZ010003946.1:0-17500 GCA_014155875.1 Cepaea nemoralis
CTTTATGTATTCAAGTAATTAAAGTATTGGGGAATGAACAGGCTGATAGGCTGGCAGGGAATGCACCTCTTGGTGGTAAATTACCTATGAACAAGGGGGAGGTGGTCGTGCGCCTGTGGGACCAGGTGGAGAAGGCGGGGGAACATACTGAGAACTCATATGTGGAAAGGATGAGATTTCGGGGGATTAGCAGGGATTCTGGTAGAATCTCAAAAATGAGAGGGAAGACAAGGAGAACTTTCAATCAGATAACGGTGAGAACGATTAGTAGTGTGACTCTTCGCTGGCTGTTGAACGAGGCGACGGAGCTCGAATGGGAATGTAGTGAGAGATGTGATGTCAGTTCTTATCCCAAATCAACTCAACTCAACTCAGGTAAAGTATTTACAACTTAAAGGACACGTCTCTGTTGTTTCGAAGGTCTTCCTAATTTGTTCATGTACATTCCACGATTCACTGCCATACTGTCAATCATGTTCTATGCAGCATTCCAGAACTCTCTTAAATTCAACGATAGTGACTTATTATTTAAACAATGCTTCTGAAACTGAACTGAAATATTTTGACCACATTAAGCGTCGACTACATTGCACCGAGTTTTATCCCGTATGGCTAGGTCTTTTCCCACAGGAGCGACCTGAAGAAAGCGTCTCACAAAGCACAAACTCTTTAGCTCCAGCGGGAATCTCCGAGAAAACTGGACACGTGAACTAAACGACGAAGGACGGAATCGAACCCACAACCTTCGGAGCGTGAGGCAGACTGCGTAACCACTTCGCCATGGAGAATCCATAGAGATGTAGGTAGAAGAAATAAATCAACAAATCAGGTGCCGTCTCCACAATGAAGGTTGGCTGCAATGGATCTCCAACACTGTCTGTCCCTCACTCTGACTGTACATTCTGTCAGACTGATGTTTGTACAAGTGAAGGCTACTTTGGGGGTCAACATGGCCGAATGGATACAAGCTTTCACTCTTGAACTTCCGATGTGTTGATGCCGGTGTAGGAACACGTGCATTTAAAATAGTGGACAGAGACATAGAAACATAACAGTTATATCAAGGGACATTACTAAAGGAAGCGTAAATGTAATATGTGATTTAAATAATTTAGTATTTATCTAAATCTTTAATACAGTGTTCATATAAAGTAGCGAAAATTATATGCAGCAGACATATGGCATAATAATTTTAAGTAATCTTCAAAGTTTGTGTAAAAATGATGGTTTTATTATACATGCTTGAGAATTTTATAACCCATTTTGCCATTTCTTCTCGATATTACATTAAATGTTTTTATCCTTTTAATGACAGTATTATTGTCACTAATATAGTATTATTTTTGTCCGGCCTGTAGAAGGCCCACAATGACACTAGAATAATAATTAGAAACGTAAATTTCCTTTGCATATGTGATTTCACCATGGTGAGCGTACCGAAACAGCGCCGCACACTTTGCAAGGGGAAAAAAACGTGCAAAGAGCACAAAGTCACCCTGTACAAGCAGTGAAAGCTTCACTCTATGCACAGGGTAAAAGGCTTTACGAGAGAAAACATGAGTGGTTATGGTGGTCGGTCTAATCAATTAATCAGGTGCCGTCTCCACAATGAAGGTAGGCTGCAATGGATATTCAACACTGCCTGTCTCTCGCCCCGACTATACATTCTATCAGGCTAATGTTCGTCGATGGCTTGATGTTATCTTCCCACTTGTATCGTTGTCTACCTCTTGCTTGCTTGCCCTCAACCTTGCCCTCCATTATGGTTTTTATAAGAGTGTTATGTCTTTTAACGTGGTCCAAATATTACACTTGTCTCTTTTTTATTTCTTTTATCATCCCTCTTTTCATTCCCAATTTTTCTAGAACCGCTGCATTTGATTGTTTTTATTACCAAGAAATATGACATATTCGTCTGTATATCCAGATCTCCAGGGTTTCTATGCGACTTTCTAATTGCTTGTTTATTGTCCAGGCTTCCGCGCCATACAGTAGTGTTGAATATACGTAACATTTGACAATTCTCATTTTTAATGCGTTATTAATCTCTCTAGATGTTAATACTGATTTCATGCTGCTGAAAGCATTTTTAGCCATTCCTATTCTCTTTTTGATTTCTATTTCACTTCTGCCAGCATCTGTTATTACATGTCCAAGATAAGAGAAACTTGTGTAAACTTCTAATATCTCCCAGTTTATTGTGATGTTCATTGATGACCTTTCATTTTCACTGCTAATTATCATAGTTTTTGTTTTTTGGATGTTAATATCTAAGCCACATTCTGCACTGTGCCTGTTTACTTGTTCCACTAGGTCTTGTAACTCTTGCTCACTTTCTGCTAGTAACACGGTATCGTCAGCATATCTAAGATTGTTTATGATTCTTCCATTGATGTTAAGTCCAGGCATTTCAACTTGTTATAAAATACTTTCTGTGTATAGGTTGAAGAATCTTGAGGACAACATACATCCCTGCCGTACTCCTCTTTTTATCTCTATGGGCGACGAATAATTATTTCCGCAACTAATTGACGCCATTTGTTCCCAGTATTAGTTACTAATAAGTCTGATGTCCTTTCCGTCTACTGTAACGGAGCGAACAGGTGAAAGGCAATCACAAGAGATGACACCAAAGCCTTGGTCAAGTGTAAATGGCTTTTATTAACCCGAGGTACAATTTAGTATAACTTCATGAAAACACACCTTGACGGACCACAGGCTAAGTTAGAACTGTTTATCCTTGACGTCACCCGTGAGCTTCCCTAACAACTCCCCTTTCAATAGTGCTCACGGGTGCGACATTTCCCAAACCCTTCTCTATTTCCCACTACTTATCTCTAACAGAGATGGAGCTCTGTTATATTCCTCCTTTTCTTTAAGAAGACTTTTCTCAAAAGTCTTACCTCCCTAACCTACATATTACATATTCCCATTTAGCTTTCCCTCACTACCATCCTAACCCAATATTATTTCTCCAAACCTTCTTAAACCCCATTCCTATTATTTCGATTTCAACCTCTCTATTTGTCTCCTATAATACTCTCTTATAGTACTCTCTTATAGCTAACTGCTATGTTCGTTGTTACTTCTTCTTCGTTTCTGAGCACAAAAAAAAAAAACACAGTTCATAAAGAAATCCACATATATTATTTACATATCCTATCACAAAAACCCCTTCTTGTATAGGTATCTATTATACCTCATAATATTTAAATCTCAGTTTTATACAACACATCATAACATATATGTGTACTTTTTATGAAATACTTCTTCTTCTCTTCATAAGCGATCCGCTTAAACCTTTTCATCACGAGCATACATACCAATATCTGGTCTCAACTATAAAAACGCCGTACCCTTCTGATACTACCTCAAACTCTCTATCGTCATCACTAACAGTATTACCTCCACATTACTACTTCTCCACTTTCAACCAACCTGAAATCACTCGCACACGATAGGAAGACAAAGAATCGGTGGCCACCGGAAATTAAAAGAACTAGAACTCTTCCTCACCAAAAACCACTCTCACACTTACCCCCCTATGTTACCTGAGACTTTATGTAATAAAGTCTAAAACAATTATATATCTTCCACATTTCACTTATACCACTTATTATGGCAATTTTACAGTTTGCGCTGCTATCTACAGCATCAAGCATCAACCATTAAAAGTATTATTCACTCCTAAATACACAAATTAAAAAGGTCCATTATTTCTCAAGACCTCCTCCAACATTATACACCTCACCTCACATAACTAATCTTCTCCTATACCTCTCTCAGAGTTCCCTATTAATCTCGCCGAAAACTTCAGCAATCCACTAATGTCCATTTATTATGGGCATTTCACCTAAAACCTTTACTTGTCAATTTATGCCGTTATCAACAGCAACCAAATATCGCCACTGAACTCATGTCTGTGACCATCTAACCCATCAGTACTTGCAATCAACGTTATTCTTTTTCAGTCCATATATCACGGACCCCCAAAACCTCATGGCATTTTATCTCTGTTCGCTGTGAGCATTCCATACTGACAATGTCCATTTCTCACTAACATACTTACTTCCCTTTACTATTGTATCCACAGTATATATAAAAAAAAACATGGGATTCAATTCATGTTTTACTATTTGTCTTCACACTGTCTGGCGTAGCACGTTACCCACTTCTTCTTCTATAAGCCAGCAATCTCGTGTCTCTTATGAAAGTACATCATGGCTCTAAATCCATGTTCACTTCCGACCCCATGGAGAGCATGTTTTAAACTTTCCCCACATTTTCTGAACGTAATTCTGCATCCAAAACTCCCTTTTTAATATGGACCTGTTTAAATTTTCTAACTCCCCACTACTGAACGTCAAACGAAAACTAATTTAAACATAGTCAGGGTAACTCAATAAGCAACATCATTTTGTAAATGAAAACTGGCAAACAAAGTAACATGCTAATATTTAACCAAAATAAGCTAATTAAACTCACAATTCACTAATAACAAGAGTCAAGACAAATCAAGAATAGAACAACAATATCACCCCCCCCCCCCCCTTTGATATTCAAATATGTTTTCATATATCCCCACAAAATGAAACACGCATCAATTAAAAGAAAAATATCTAATATTATCTACCACCACTGGTCTCTTTTACGGACCAGTAGTTTGTACGCAAAAGACTGAAAACACAACAATCCTCAAATCAAATGGAAATCATTTTACAAAACCAAGTCAATCCAAAAAAAAAAAATAATTAATATAACATACCATATATGATGCATTGAAAGCTCAAATTCAATAAAAACAACATCTTCTCGCTAAAGAGAACCTTTTTCCAAAAAAATAATTCACATAGAATTAACTACTTAAAGTAACCAAACAACATTGGTCTCTTCTGCGAACCAATGTAATACATATCTATTCACTACAACGGCTACTCTTATAACCGTAATAAAAACGCTCAATGCTAGGCCAATTAACCTGCATTAATCCCCCCCAAAAAAATATATATATATCTGTTACCTACAGACTAATTCTCATCCTAACTTAGAACAATATCTGTTCTCTCAACAAAAGTCATTAATCAACAAATGACTGTACTTTTTCTGGAAGTCAATCATTGATTATCTCCCCTCTTAATATTTCACTCTTTACAAAACTAATTCCTAACACATTACAATATTTGAAATATAAACCCAAACAACTGCTGTAAACTACAGGTCAAACCATTTTATCTATTACTAGTGTGGCGGCTATCCCAATTACTACCAGACATCTATTTACTAATAGAACCCGTGGCTCGGCACACTAGTTGGTTCCCTGGATTTGTACCAAGAATTACCACAACTTCTTAAACATTACCGTTAACTACGGTATCTCCACAATGCTACATCCAACAAACAAAAAAATGTCTATTTACCATAGACTCCACCAATACATCTATCTAATATTTTTGTCAATAACTAATTCTAATTTTAAGTCTCTCGTCTACCCGACGCAACTAACCAACGTATCAGTACTTTCCAACATCTCACCACAACTACTCTAAGCTATCCTCAAGTCTCTCCTAGCGTTCTCACACCGCGATGATAGTCAAACCAGTCACACTTATCGGAACACGTTCTCTAGTACTCTATTTATAATACTCTGACATTCATTTAGCTAATCACATTCTCTTGCTTGCCTCACTCATCTTTCACTGCTACTCCTATTTATCGGTACTCTTTCAGAAACATTAAACAATACCGCATATGACTGACGACAGACCTCACTTCTCTCATTTCTCAGTATCAGGCATTCTTGCTTCGACATGTCTCTGCCAACGATACTAAATCTGTTTTATGAAACGTCATTCAAAATGTTAACTCTCTTTCTGTCAACTTGTCTTAAAATTTTCATTAATTCTGTCTAACGTCAGACATTCTAAACAAAAGACATCACAAATTTCCAATCATGTTCTTTCCACCTCTCAATTTTCGCATACTCATTTACTCTATCCTCCACGTTTTATCAGCGTCACTTATCAGCCACTCTTCGCATATTCACACGGCATTCGTATTTTATGTTTGCTCAGACAGTGATACACAACCTCGTTCTCATCTCACGATTATTCTCGTATCACGACAACCTTACGTGCCTATACTATTACTTCAAAAAAAAAACAAATTAGACACCAATTCAACATTCTAGCAATTACTCACCACAGCCTAAGCGTGTCGATCACTTCCACACACATTGACACAAGATATACTAAACGCCTCGTACATGCATGCGTTACTAATCACCTGACATCATTCTATCCATACTCGACGCACATATGTTTGTCTACATTTTTACACATGCAAGAACAACGCATTACCAGACGAATTACTCAACAGGACTTTCACAATTCAACTGTTTTCTTATTTCTACTTTTCTCAATCATTTACTCCTTTTCAAAGGTCAGAACCTATACATTATCTCTCGCAAACTATATCTCTTTTACACATTAACTAGCACTATCAACGATCTCTCAGAACAAACCTCATTCCGCTGAGCCACTAACCTCGTAACCATCATTCTATACTTCTCCACACAACAACTTCTCAGATTTAATCACCTCTTCTTTCTCCACAAGCATCATATAATTACTTCATCCCCCTCACCAAGAACTCGTATTCTTCAAGCATCAACTTCCACAGTCTTTTACTCTTAATACTCTTGCGCTCCACTGGCTATTTTACACGGGATACTCAATTCCTCCTTAATCTATATCTCCTCATCAGAAACGCTCGGTTCATCTGCCAATGCTACTATACCTACTTCCCAAACTACCAAGCGAAACTATCTCAGAGATCACGTCATAGCCCTGCGTCGAACCAACTCTAGTACGAGCATTCATACTTAGTTTATCTCTCTCTCTTGCTAATTCTGTGCTGAATCTACCCTACTTTAATCACACCAGTTATACATCACTCAACGTGATCAACTCTCTCTATCTAGCCATTCCGGACAAGGGACATTTCAATTTCTACATTGTTTACTCTCCCCACACCACAACTAAACACAAGATATTCTTTATAACGTATCCACGTAGAATATTCTATCAGTTGCCGTGACTCTCTATCCTCAACAACACTATTGTCTACCCTGTATCATGTGATGCTACACCAAAAAAAATTCATCTGCCTATTTTAGACAGCCCATATGTATATGCTCAAACCGCAATTCCTCTCATAAGCTAAAACAATGCCATATGTCCTTCCTCACCCTCGGAATTCTAACAGTTATAGAGTGCATCTAAGCCAAATATTTCATTGTCTCCTAGTACTAATGTGCGTCTCTCTTCAATTATGTCATCTTCAATATCCGTACTTGTTAATCCGTTGTTAAAGTACTCAGGTCTTAAGGTCATATATTCTCTGATTTTTCTTATGTTATTTTCTGTCGTCGAGTAAATTTCTGCTATCTGTCTATTACTATTCTTCTTCTTAAATACTTTCTTTCTGTTCCCTTTATTTGTTACTCCCGTCTTTACTGCGTCGATCTGCTCACTGCCTTCTGTATACCTTACATAACGCTTATATTTCCCCATCTCGTCTTCAGATGATACACTGATGATAGTTCCCTCATCAGACTCATAATAGTTGGCGATAATATCCCTATGGTCATCACTAAAACGTCTGACCTTCTTCTTTTCTATACCTCTATCCCTCATGCTCCGGTTCGGGACAACTTCAATGTCTTTACCTGAGGAAACTGACATCTCAGTTGTACCTTTATTGACTATCAGACTGTTTATATTTCTTTCCCCAATACTTTTCTTCAACTGTCTTTTGACGTCTTTGGTTCTCGTCTGTTTATCTTTCTTGATTTCAACCGTGTTTCCCTTAGTCACTTTCAAGTGAGTTGGTTTTGATTGAGTTTCTATTAACTCGGTTTGACTTCCCTTCGTTATCTTGCTGGTTGGTTGTACCTGGACTTTTCTTTCTCTATTGTATCAACCTGTGTCTGTGTGTTCCGTTCTACCTACTTCAATCACCTGCGTCTGAGTCTCTTGGTCTATTTTCTTTACTAATACCTGTCTAACGGTCTCATTCGCAACCACCTTAGGAGTAGTCGAATTTCTACTTACGTTTTCTACTCTGTTCCTTGACCCTGACTTCAAATACTGTCTCCTGTCTTTGCTCAAACCAATCGTCCCGTCTTTTTCTAGCAGTCTACACTATAAGAAGGCCAATTCAGTTGTTTACTGGAAAGGTCTCTCTCAAGGCCTATCTCTGTATCTTCGTCTATTATAACTGCTTCTGGACTTAGTCACTATCTGGCTCAACATAACTGTCTCTATATACCACGTTATGTTGTCTTCTGTTTTCATTAGATACTGTCTGTCTCCTATTATTCTTTACTATTTCATTGCACTCTACCTTACATCTATAAGGCTCTTGTCTAGTCGTTCTTCTCTGTAACGTTTCCACAAAATTCTCTACTTCACTAACTGCTACTTTTAACTCTCCCAACCATGCACTGATACGTTTTAATTCTGTATGTAGGTAGTTCATACTAATTTCTCTGTAATTTATCTCAAGCCAAAACAATATACCTACTTCTTCTTCTATATATTTCTTGGTACCTGTAAGAAAACCTCGTCTTGAGCTTTGCTGAAATAATTTTCAATTATGCATGTTTCTCCAGCGAAGTGTTGAGTCTGCCCATTGCCGTACCTACCCCAGTCAACACCTGTGTTAACGCAACTTGTTCTGCCATGCTGAAATATGCTGTAATTTACTATTCAATTCATATAAGCAAACTCACAGTTATAACAATTTAGTTAATAAATATCACTAGATATATGATCGTATTTAAATTACATAAAAAACGTAAGCAACTGTTTTTTCCTCTTGTAAATATTGAATATTTGAATTTATCAATCAATTGTATCTAACAGTCAAAAGTCTCATATTGGTTAAACCTTAATTAATTACCGTTAGATATATCGTCCCTTGATCCAACAGGAAAGTAGATTCACGTACGTCAGCTGAGAACTATATTTGCCAAGTGTAGGCTTCACGTATAAATCAAGCGTCTCGTGTTCTTCTACTCCATCAGCAAGAGGACAACTCTGGAGTATGTGTTATCTGAAGCTGCTTATATTTCTCCAAACGACGACGCAATTTCAGGTAGTTACCTCATTCCTCGGACATCTCAGGCTTCTCTAGCGGGAGGAATGCTTCCACTTTCACCCATGGTTGGGCACACCAGACTTGAGCCTTCTTTTCACCCTAAACAGGGCTCTTCTAGACGACTTCACCCGGTAAAAAAATGGCACTTCTAGACGACTTGAAGCTTACGAGAAATGAAGCAAGACGGCAACCCAGTTTGTCCTGCCGCTTCCGAGGGTTCCAGATCGACATGATCGCTTGTTTTGCCCAACATATTGATAATCGCCAAAGTTCAAAACGTTTAAGATTAAGCTCCCGACTGAAGTAAATTTTCGTAATTTGAGCTGAGGATCCAAACGATTTTTGGTTTGCTTCAATAAAGATGAACTTCTCTTCAGGCAATCGAAGTCAGGTTCAATAATCAGGCTTCTGATCTTCCCTCAGGCAATCAAGGTCATATGCTGGTTCAATGATAACGGCTCGTGTGTGTATAACGAGATCTCTAGCATCTTGACTCTCAAGGCAACGGTCTGGTTATTCCGGAATACGATGGCAATCATTATTCTGACAATTGTCTTATAATTCCAGTATGTATGGCGGACCCAAAAAACAACAGCCAGATCGCAGTATTTGATCAGAGACGCCTTGATGACACTGTATAGCGAAGATTTGATCAGAGACGCCTTGATGACACTATGTAGCGAAGATTTGATCAGAGACGCCTTGATAGCACTGTGTAGCGATGATTTGATCAGAGACGCCTTGATAACACTGTGTAGCGAAGATTTGATCAGAGACGCCTTGATGACACTGTATAGAGAAGATTTGATCAGAGACGCCTTGATGACACTATGTAGCGAAGATTTGATCAGAGACGCCTTGATGACACTGTATAGCGAAGATTTGATCAGAGACGCCTTGATGACACTGTATAGCGAAGATTTGATCAGAGACGCCTTGATAGCACTGTGTAGCGATGATTTGATCAGAGACGCCTTGATAACACTGTGTAGCGAAGATTTGATCAGAGACGCCTTGATGACACTGTGTAGCGAAGATTTGATCAGAGACGCCTTGATGACACTGTATAGCGAAGATTTGATCAGAGACGCCTTGATGACACTGTGTAGCGAAGATTTGATCAGAGACGCCTTGATGACACTGTATAGCGCAGTATTTGATCAGAGACGCCTTGATAGCACTGTGTAGCGAAGATTTGATCAGAGACGCCTTGATGACACTGTATAGCGCAGTATTTGATCAGAGACGCCTTGATAGCACTGTGTAGCGAAGATTTGATCAGAGACGCCTTGATGACACTGTATAGCGAAGATTTGATCAGAGACGCCTTGATGACACTGTATAGCGCAGTATTTGATCAGAGACGCCTTGATAGCACTGTGTAGCGAAGATTTGATCAGAGACGCCTTGATAGCACTGTGTAGCGTAGATTTGATCAGAGACGCCTTGATGACACTGTATAGCGAAGATTTGATCAGAGACGCCTTGATAGCACTGTGTAGCGAAGATTTGATCAGAGACGCCTTGATGACACTGTATAGCGAAGATTTGATCAGAGACGCCTTGATGACACTGTATAGCGCAGTATTTGATCAGAGACGCCTTGATAGCACTGTGTAGCGAAGATTTGATCAAAGACGCCTTGTTAAATTGCTCCGCAAACGACCATTTCAGCTGCCATTATGCCATGTTATTGAAAAAAATGAAGAAACAGCCATCTTTGCCATCTTTCTGTTCGTAGAGACAAACTTATACTCCGCGACATCCCATCCTGGTCCTCGGCAACATTTTCACTCCTGTAACGGAGCGAACAGGTGAAAGGCAATCACAAGAGATGACACCAAAGCCTTGGTCAAGTGTAAATGGCTTTTATTATCCCGAGGTACAATTTAGTATAACTTCATGAAAACACACCTTGACGGACCACAGGCTAAGTTAGAACTGTTTATCCTTGACGTCACCCGTGAGCTTCCCTAACAACTCCCCTTTCAATAGTGCTCACGGGTGCGACATTTCCCAAACCCTTCTCTATTTCCCACTACTTATCTCTAATAGAGATGGAGCTCTGTTATATTACTCCTATATGTTGAAGACATGTAATAAGTCGTTTGTGTTGTACTCTATCAAAAGCTTTCTTATAGTCTATAAAACAAAACATACACATTTTTCTGAACTTCTGTGTATTTTTTCAATTAACATCCATTTAGAAATGGGCACAAGAAAAGGGACGTTCAACACATGATAATGTGACGTTCAATACATGAGTATGTGACGTTAAACACATGAGAATGTGACGTTAAACACACGAGAATGTGACGTTAAACACATGAGAATGTGACGTTAAACACGTGAGAATGTGACGTTAAACACACGATTATGTGACGTTAAAAACATGAACAAGTGACGTTAAACACATGAGTATGTGACGTTAAAACACACGAGAATGTGCATTCCAAAAGAAATGAAAATCTAACCATCACTGGGAGAAATAACAGCTGTGATCTTATTTACATGAGTAACGCTGACCTCCATGTGGGGCTGGGATGAATGACAGGGTTGTCCAGGACCAGGATCCGAGACAGGAGGATGAATGATGGGATAAAATACAGGGTTAGCCGGCAGTAAATTACCGCCTGCATATATTGGTTAATGACGTGCTCACTGAACAGACTGACGGCGACAAGCAGACATGGCGACTGTTAATTGTTTCTAGCGTGGCTTTTCTATATCTTCTATCATGGCTTTTATACTTCTATTAGCATGTCTTTTATATGTCTTCTAACCTGGCTTTTATACATCGTTTAACGTGGCTTTTATATATCTTCTATGGTGGCTCTTATATATATTCTAGCATGTCTTTTATATATCTTCTACCATTACTTTTCTATATCTTCTAACATGGCTTTGCTAGTTCCTTTCATCCATTCCCCCTGGCATTTTGAAAGCCCGTCTTTTGAAACAGAGCCACTTTGAGTTGCCGATTATTATCAATTTTAAAATAAACTTCGTTTGATGTCAGTTCCTTTAGTTTATTTACTTCTAATCTCACTTTTACATGTTTATTACCCGTAGATGTTATCTGTTACTCTGGAAGTCAGCATGGCCGAATAGATAAGAACGCTCAATCTTTAACCTCCTGTGTGCTGATGTCGAGTAGCGGGTTCAACCCCTATACCGGTCAGTTGAACTAAAATACTGACATCTCGTCCTTGACTTTGGAACGTAAATTACAAGTACAGGGTGTATTTTTAATGACTGTGTGGTTTACGAAAATTTTGCCGTTCCCAGTTTTGTATGTACCCTTTATGTTGCATGAACTCCACAGAGGGTGAATACAAAACTTGGAACGGCAATATTTAAAAAAAACAAACTCACAGTCATTAAAAACACACCCTATACTTTAGAAGTCGGAGTGGGTTCGCCTGATGGCGAGTGAGACTGGTAATAGGGAAAACTAATCAACATGAAAAAACAAAAGTCAACTAGAAGTAGTATCACATGTATGGACTTCACTTGAGTTTAAAGCCAGCGAAGGTAAAAAAAACAACAACAAACAAACAAATAAATAAAATAAAATGGGTTTCTCTATTATTGCCTACAGTTTGTGTAACCTAACAAAATGTTGCATGCTCTACAGTGGACGGTGCGATCAACGTCATGTTAACTTTAAAACAGTTTGCTATATGTTCCAATCATTATTTGATGTTTCGTATTCTTATATCGCCGGCGTCTCTGGCCTAGGGGGTTAGTGAATGATGTTTCACAATTGATAGCAGATCGCTTTGCTTTAAGGTTGATGGTGTGAGCACTGGCCGTTCAGAAAGCAATGGCAAAGTACTAAACGTAAAATTGTCCAGTAAATAGCAATCAGGATAACACTGTGGGGTTGACTGAAACGTCATGTAAAGGACATGCATTTAAATGTATATATTTTTTTTAAAAATCCCACGGTCGCATCTAACAACCGTATGCAGAAGCTTATACAACAACAATGCACCTTAAGAACAAATGGAGGACACTCAGATCCCTTCTCCATAAAATCCGGAGTTCGACAAGGTTGTGTCCTGACCCCCTATTTGTTCATAGCCTATACAGACAGCATAGATAAAGAAACCAGCCAACAAGTAATCTAACAACACTGCATCAAGGGCAGAACGCAGAAGAATAAACAACGGAAAATTACACCATTACAGAACTCCTATTTGCTGACGATCAAGCACTAATAGCAACATCCCAAGAATTACAAGACCACACGAGTAGTCTTAAACGAAGTGTATCAGGAATATAACATGAAAATTAGCATCAGTAAAACATAGGTATTGACTATAAGCAAAGGAAAAACAACAACAAAGATTCACCTTAAAGAACACTCCCCGAAACAAGTAAATAGCTTCAAGTACCTAGGATTTTAATGTCATAACATGGCAAATCAGAAGACGAGATCTAAAATAGATGCAATAAGGCAAACCAACTCATTTGACAAATGGCACCAATACTAAAGAACAAACACGTAAGAATAGGTACTAAGAAAGCACTCTACAACACAATCTTCCTACCAACTCTATACTCCTCGTTATCAATGAAAATAAAGAATGGAAAATAAAACAAACTAGCGAATCTAAATATCTAGGATCAGTTTTCACTTCAGACGGGAGAATGGATAGAGAAATCAACCCACGTTGTATAAAGACAAATCGTGTAATGGAACAACTAACGCCACTTCCGTCGCATAGAAGATACCTATGGGTACTAAAGTATAAGAACCAATTGTTTAGGGGAGCGACATTATGTCTATCGATGGACACTTACTGTAACCAGTGAGCACCAAAATCATAACAACAGAGATGAGATGCTACACTAGTAGTAGTGGTAGCAGTCATGTAAGTAGCAGGTGAGAAGGTTGATAGTACCAATATTAATACTCCTACTAAGACACTTGCCCGTCGGCCAGGTTGGCATATGTTCGAATTCCTTACCAGGCAACATGTGTACAACTGACACGGTTGTCTTGGTCCACCCAGTACCACGACATGTCTTGCGAAGTTAATGCGGCGGACGGGAAGCTTACCGCATCGCCCCTGGATTAACGATTGGTAGATACACATGTGCGTGTAGCACCATATGCCAACTCCCGCCCTCCCCCACACACACACAAAAATGGTTTCACGTTTGACAAACTGTCATTGAATTCTTTGTTTACCGCTTCCATCCCTCTATTTTGACATCCTTCGTGTTTATCTCGTTTTTCATTCTTTCTCCTTATTTCTCTCTGCCTGATTAATTAATGCATAGAGATTAACCTTACTGCTTTGCTAGTTCATGTGTGCTGTTAATTATTAATTAGTCCCTCTTGCGGATTTAATTTTCCCTCTCTAATTATTCCCTGTTTTCCGTTGCGGAGTTTTATTTGGTTCCATCTTTCCCTATTGTTATCTTTATTAATTGTTTTTAAACAGTTCATTAGTTCATTTCTTCTGTTAATGTATAATCAGTTATGAGTTATCGGGCTCATATGCTTCATTACTTTTCATCTCTCGCCTCTTTCAATCTTGTTCTTTCTTTCTCGTTATTTGCTTTCATTCATCATCATTGGCACCTTGCCGTCTTGACAGACGATAGTTTGTGCTATAAAAAGGCATAATAACTTTTAACTATGGCGGTAGCGAGTGTGACTGATAAGGCCAATTTGCGCTGTAAATGTCCGTTCACAGTGGGTGCATGTGAACACGTGGTCATTTCCACCATCATGCACCATCTTACGTCTCAAACGCTTGGTGTGTGACTTTTCTGCAATAATTTTCTCCTTTGACTTTATTCCATTTCTGATATTTGCCCTCCATGCAACACGTTCAGCGGCGACTTGCTCCCAATGTGCATTATCAATGCCTGTATCAATCATGTCCCGCTTACACACATCTTTGTATCGTAGTAGAGGCCGACCCTGAGATCTCATACCCATCTGTAATTCACCAAAAAAGATATCCTTTGGTATTCTACCATCATCCATCCTTCTAAGATGTCCTATCCATCTAAGTCTACGAAGACTGAGCATGGAATAAACTGTCACACAACCTGATCTTTCCAATACTTCAGTATTTGTGATTTTGTCTTGCCACTTAATACCAAGAATTCTTCGCAGACACCGCATATGAAAGTTGTTTAAATTGTTCTCTTGGTGTGAGTAAGTTGTCCAGGTTTCACTGCCATAGAGAAGAGTACTAAGGACACAGGCTTGATAGACAAGGACTTTTGTTTTGGCAGTAAGCTTCCTGTTCTCCCAGACTCTTTTTCTTAACCTGTTCATTGTTGTTGCTGCCTTACCAAACCGGATGTTGATTTCCTGATCTAGGGATAATTTGCTATTTACCACTGATCCTAGATATGTAAAATGTTGTTTGCTTTACTATATCTATTTCTCGCATTATCTCTCTCACACGCTCTGACGCTCACTCACCCTCTCTCTCACACTCTCTTTCACTCTCTCGCTCTCTCATATTCTCACTGTCACAACTCTTTCCCACTCTCTCCCATATCTCACACGGCCACTTTCACTCTCTATCTCACACTCTCTGTCACTCTGTCTTTCACTCACACACACAATATCTCTTTCCCTCTCTATCTCACACTCTCTGTCACTCTGTCTTTCACTCACACACACAATATCTCTTTCTCTCTCTCCCTCACTATCTCTATCCCTCTCCCTCTTTCACTCTCACACACTCTCTCACTCTTTCTTTCACTCTTAAACACACTCTCAGGCCCACACATACACACTCTCCCACTCTAACTCTCTTTCTCTCTCTTTCATTCTCGACACTTTCTCTCACAATCTCTCTCTCTCTCTCACGCCCTCTCTCACTCTCTCTTCCACCCTCAAACACTCTCTCAGGCTCACACACAGACACACACTCTCACTCTCAAACTCTCTTTCACTCTCACACTCACTCTCTCTCACTCTCACACTCTGTCTCTCACTCTCGCATATACACTCTCTCTCACTCTCTCACACACACTCTCTCATACTCTCTAATTCATCCTCACAGACTCTGTCTCTCACACATTCTCTCTCACACACACATACACTCTCTCTCTCTCTCTCTCTCTCTCTCTCTCTCTCTCTCTCTCTCTCTCTCTCTCTCTCGTCTCTCTCTCTCTCTCTCAATGTGCTAATTAGTCTACAACGCGTCCCTCAAAAGACATTGCAAATAAAAGTGAAACTTGTATAAGGATAAACAAGACAATAAATTCCCTCACTTCTCGGCGTCACTAACCTCCCCACCCCTTCTCTCATTCTATCCCCGCCGCCGCCCGTTATATTCTATCTCTCAAGCACGCTGAAGTAGCCGTCCTTTGTTATCCACATCCATGCCTCCATCCAGCCACACGTTCTATAACGGCATTCGTCCAGGCACAACACGTTTCTGCTTTCAGAGAGGGAAGAGCGACTTCATTAAATCTGAGTCCAGACACAACGCCATTTTATTGTGGCTCCACTTTGTCGTTAAATGTGGTAGCAGTGGCTGGTGGTAGTTGTAGTTGTGGAGAAGATAGTAGTAAAAGGTGGTAGTTGTAGTTGTAATAGTAGTTGTTAGTCAAAGTTATAGTTGTGGAGGAGATTGTGGTTATGGTAGTAGTAGTTGTAGCAGTAGTTGAAATAGTAGTTGTTGGTAATAGTTGAAGTTATGAAGGGAATAGTGGAGGTGGTGGTATTAGTTGTAGCAGTAGTTGTTGGTAAAAGTTATAGTTGTGGAGAAGATAGTGGTAAAAGGTGGTAGTAGTAGTTGTAATAGTAGTTGTTGGTGAAAGTTATAGTTGTGGAGGAGATTGTGGTTATGGTAGTAGTAGTTGTAGCAGTAGTTGTAATAGTAGTTGTTGGTCAAAGTTATAGTTGTGGAGGAGATTGTGGTTATGGTAGTAGTAGTTGTAGCAGTAGTTGCAATAGTAGTTGTTGGTAATAGTTGTAGTTGTTGAGGAGATAGTAGTGGTGGTAGTATTAAGAGTAGTGGTAGTAATGGTAGTAGACGTAGTATTAGTCGAATTATTTGTATTAGTAGTAGTAGTAGTAATAGTAGTAGTAGTAGTAGTAGTAGTAGTAGTAGTAGTAGTAGTAGTTGTAGTAGTAGTAGTAGTAGTAGTAGTAGTAGTAGTAGTAGTAGTAGTAGTAGTAGTAGTAGTAGTAGTAGCGGTATTAGCAGTAGTGGTAGTAACGGTCGTAGACGTAATATTAGACGTAGCAGTAGTAGTAGTAGTAGTAGTAGTAGTAGTTGTAGTAGTTGTAGTAGTAGTAGTAGTAGTAGTAGTAGTAGTAGTAGTAGTAGTAGTAGTAGTAGTAGTTGTTGTA